>VZTM01037038.1:0-27701 GCA_013400555.1 Jacana jacana | reverse complement strand
GTGAGGGGGGGGTGGAGAAGAAATGATTAAGAGAGTCTTGATGAGCGACTGGAACAAATTAGCCATGGAGGAGCAAAGAGGAAGGAGCGGTGATGGGCTGAAGAGCCTGAGGTGCCTGTAGCTACACATGGGCAATTCCCCTGCACTGTGTGGGGTATGTGGGATGCGCAACTTGCTGTGACAATTCGTGAGGTTAAAGCATACCACAGCAAAAGCCATCTTGAGCCAAACTTGGTTGCCCCCCTGCAGCTTTCACCCCTCTATATGCTTTGGGTTTGGCATTGACAGGTCAGTGACGGAGAGTGGTTGGAGTGGCTCTAGTGAAAGAAGTGCTTTCCATGCAGCCTGCTGGCAGCAGTCACCCTGGTGTCCACGTCGTGGCAGGACCAAAGCTCCCACTCATTTCCAAGTTATGCCAATGAAACCAGAAGAAGAACCAGGAGCAAGGTGGCAACAAAAGTACGTGGGAAGTGTCAGGAGAAAATGAGCAAGGAAGGGGGAAAGGAAAGGCTAGGAGAAGCTAACAGAGGAAATGAAGGAGGCGAAAATGGCCATGGGTGAGGACAAAATAAAGGAAAGATTTGCAAGAACAATGCAGAGTGATTTTGGGCAATAGAAGCAGGGAGAGGCTAGGGAGAGAACCTGAGAAGTGGTTAATGAAGCATGAACCAGCGGGAGGTATTTTTCCCTCATTCACGCAGAATAACACGTCTTGTACCATGGAATTCAGGTGGAGGTTAACCATGTGACCGATTGCATTCAGTGTGAATACAGGTAGCAGAAAATGGTACAAAGAAAGGCAGAGAAAGAATCAGGACAGAGGACAAAGAAGGACCCGGGTTGTGGGTAAAATGTGAAAAAAAGTAAGAGTTGCGGAGGGAAGGGAAAGAGTGAACATGGATATCCTTGGGCAGACACACAAAGGATACAACACAAGGGATGGTTGACACTTAGTTTGGGACAGGATCATTGTAACCCAGAGTACAATTTTCATCTATTTGCTTGCCCTTGCGGAACAGCTGTTAGCATCCTATCGGACACCTTGGCTGCCACCCCTTCACCCGTCAGCATGGCTTTCACACAGAACAGTGGTAAAATCATTCCTGGCCAAGGCAGTCATCTTTACATCTTCTCTGTGGGTTTTTTTTTTCCCCTCTGCAAAATCTCTTGTTTGCCTCAATAGTTTTGATTGATTTGTTTGTGGTTTGAAGGGTGGGGGGTTATTTTGAGAAGATGGCTATGTCGGTGTTGTGTCAGCCTTGTATGAGGAGAAGTTTTGTTCTGGAAAAGGACAATGTTGAGGTGCTTCTTAAAAATGGGAGGAGGAGATTGCTGTAATGTCCTTAGATACGCATTCCATGACAAGATTTTCGCAGCTGAAAATGCTTTATTATTGTTCTTCACGTAATTTATTTGCATTTTTGCGATTTATTTTGAAGGACTACGAGTACCTTGCGTGTTCACAGATCAGATTGTGAGCTGGGGCTGAGTGGAAGGAACTTTGGGAGGGTGGACATGAGGAGGATGGCTCTGTCCCTCTGTCCCCATTAACAATGCTGAAAGTCCCGTTCTGTACGGGTCTGCTTCTCAGGCTACCGTTAACATTCAGGTGATGACTTTGTAATTTTGCTTAGAGACCCTTCAGTGGAAAATACAGAAATAGTGCTAGTACTAATTTATTATGCATATGGAAAACAGAGCACAAAAAAAGGAGAAAGGTACTCACAGGACTGCGCTGTAGATTTGCCAGGCTACTGTTACCACTGCCTTGGCAAGAACGCTATCATGGTGTATTATCTGTCAGCATCACACAAACAAAGCATTACCATTGCGTGGCTACAAAAGTTTGCTTAGGAAGCAGGTAAATTAGCGTGAAAGCATCCAAATAGTCTTGTGAAGTTTTACGTGGCGTTAATTCTTTCTTAAACTGTTTATACACATATAACATCTATGTGTCTGTGCCCTTGCTCCAGTCATTTGGAGCACAAACACTGCTCTTAGCAGCAGCACTTGTATCTCATGAGGCCAGCATTGTAATTAATGAGATTCGAGGCACAAATACTGAGACAATTTTAAGTTTCTAGTATCAGAAATGAAGATCCAGTGTTTGTGAAAAAGGGGGATGAAGGGGTGGCAGTACTTTAAAGCTTCTCAGTCCGACACTGGAAAGGAATTCACAATGTATTTTTAGAGTGTTATAAAAATCTCTTACATAATGCTGATTAATTCTTAGGTTTTAGGGAAGAGCACTGGGCTTTGTGTGTAAGAGTGTTGACCAGCTAAGCCACTGAAAAGGACTGGTTTGGGCTGGATTTTTTTTTTTTTTACTTCTTGAATACAGAAAGCTGCAATTATTCAATTATTACAGGATTTTGCCTTTGTTTGGGCGTGTATGAATATTTTTCTGGAAACTGCGTCTTATTCTTGGAAGTCTTTATCATTTTAAAACATATGTTATGTTATATCACCCTGTCTGAGATACAGGATAGCTACAAACTGGGTGGGTTTTTTTCCCCCCGCTCTCTGACTGCAGCTAGTTACATTATGGATTACTGTTAAGAATGCCTGCAGTGAAACCTTACTTGTGTGGCTGCGTAAGACTCACTTAAACAATGTAACTTACGTTACACAATCGAGATTTTCCTCCTGTTCTTACAGTAACATATACAATTACTTTACGGTTCTGCCCGTTCTGTTGATTTTCAAAATTATCAATTAATCTAACTGGCAGGTCTCACACAGCTCCTAACAAAGGGCTATTCAGGCAATTAAAGTGGTAAATAGTGTTCCCTTATTTTAGTTCTAGTTATATGTCGTTATTCTTGTGTAGCTGGGAAGACTTTTGGGGCAAGCTATCGTGGGAAAGAGTTGGTTTTGTTTGGTCTTTTTCGGCAGATACATGACCAAGGCAGCTTTTAAGGGTTTCAGAAGAACCTCTCCTCCTTATGCAGGATGTTTAATCTTTCTGTGGAGTTTCTATGAAACTCATTCTGCAGACTTTTCATTCTCATGCCAGATGAGTAAGGATTGCTCAGGTGAGTGAGATGAGCCCTAAATCGTTATTGCAGGAATGAAGGAGGAACGCATGGGTCACAAGTGCAAAACAAAAGCTTTATTTGTCTCTCTTTTCCACTTGGGAGGAAATAAAAGTAATTACAGCTCAATGGCAGGGAGGGATCATCCTTATGGGTCTCTTCCAACTGGAGACATTCTGTGTGTTCCATGATTCTAAGTCTCAAAGAAAGGCTTACTAATAACCTGTTTGTCACTGAGGTCTCCTGCCAGCAAGCCCTCCCTCTTTTCCTCCATGATACCTTTTATAGGTGCTTGCAGCTCTCCTGGAAGGAGTCTCCAGCACCACACGGAGCCAAGGCAGCTCTGCTGTGTTTGGTTGCCTAAATTCTTTTTACCTTCTAAAGGACACTTGTCCTGTGAGATGCAAAGCAGCTCACTGAAGGGAACTGGGGACATCTTCCAGCACAGAGCTGCAGGATAGGGAGGGTCACTGCCTGTATGCTGAAACTGGCAATCTGCTACAGTTACATCTGTAACACAGTCTATCCCCAATTTCTCACTCTCATTCTCCCATGAAAGCTAAATTGTGGCCCTGCTTTCCCCTGTCACTTTCTTTTTCCACTGAGAACCACAGTTTCCTCCGGTCTTTGGCAAGGAGACCAGGATGCTTTGCAACCTCCTGTGACACAGGTCATCCATGAAGGGGCCAGGAGAACCTGAATAGGTTCAGCTTAAAAATAAAAGCTGGTAAGAATAAAATAAAACTTCATTAGCTCATTGCTCCTGCTGATAATGATATGGTTGCCCACACATGTGGGTACTCAGCCTCCAGTTTGTGTACACGTGCAGTTCAGAGTGTCGGAAATGATCTGTAAAGGGCACACAGTGAGGGCACAGTTCTGAATCTTAGTTCATACAATGGAAAAAAAAAAAAAAACCATGTTTGTGAGTGCTAGTTTCTTCCATATTAGTTCTTTTGACTTCGTTCTCTGGTGTCTTATGTGGTTTCAGATCTCCCTGGTGATGTTTCCACCAGAGGGGCTTTCACAGCCTCTCTCACTCGCTCTCACACACACCGGTGCTCAAATGCGTGCCCTCTCTGGTGCTGCCTATGGGTTGAACTCATGTTGCCTCTCATGCAGAAGAGCTCAGATGTGCTCCCCCTCTTCTCCCCAGCCATGTATTTTCACTTACAGAACTGGAATTGCTACTTTTTTTTGCCAGATTTAGTTGATAGTTGGGTAATGGGTTAAAATGATGACTGATAGACACATGAACACCCGCAGCACGCGGGATCTCCCTCACTTCCTTGGTTAGCATGGCTAAAACTCATCTGACTGAAACTGTATGTTACCAGACAACCCAGTCTGTGCAAAAAGTAAAAATAGAAGTGTGTAGCCTCAGTTGTTCGTTATTTGAAAGACTGCTGAAAGTCAGCATTGTTGGTCCAGTTGTGTGTCAGATCAGGAATGTGACTCTGTGTCCTGTATGTGCCAATAAGTAGAAGAAAAACCACTTGGGAACTGGGGATATTGGTGGAGGTGAGACTAAACTGGATCCTGATCCTACACAGAGCTCCACATGGGCAGCTCTATCTTTACATGATGTGGGTGCAGGGATTTGAGGGTAAGAATTTTACAGCTATGGTGCCTTAGCTGCCACTTTTAGCATTTAGTGCTATGCAGGAAAAAACAAACAAACAACAACAACAAAAAAAAAACACAAACCCCCAGAAAACCAAACCAGAAATCACATTAGCAGAATCAAAATTGCTTTTATTTGCAGGGTCACAACACTCAGCAGTATGTTATAGAAAAAGGATGAACCCAGTATGGAGCTGCTGATAATTCCTGAGTTGGTTTGACATAGGCAGGCTGCTGGCGACTTCAACGGGCTTATTTAACACATTTGTTTCTTTGGGTTTTAGGATTAGTCAAAATGTGATTCTGTGAAGCTGAACCACTGAGGCTGCATTTCATGAGCTGTAGGCCCGGAGCCGCAGCTTGGCGTTGCCCAGGTGCATCAGCAGAAAGACTTTGGCTTTAGCCAGCAATAAACTATGATTAGGGCAAATAACCTCTTCAGAACTCTCAACATTATTACACTTATTAAATTCTGTTCATAACCCCCCAAAAAAAAAAAGATTCCCGTGCAAGCAGCAGCACTCAGAGTGAAGATCTGGGAAAACAAGTGGCCGCAGCTATCATGCTGTGACAGCTTTGGCAAACCTTTACACAGTTTTACAAAACAAACACGTGTGATCTTCTGCTCTCTGCGCAGGTCTTTACATCAGAAGTCCATACTTAACACAGAGGATGAATAAAACGGTCCCCTCTCTCCACGTATTTACTGAGCACATACTGGTGAATGGAGTATCATCCCAGTGCTGTACCCCAGCAGCCATGCTCGATGGACACACTCAAACACTCAGCAGGTTTGTGGAACTTTTCTTCCTCCTTTGATATGAATAACCCAGGGATGGAGATGTCCCTGGGTTTTCCCTTTAAGCCTGTGCTGCGCACTTCATATGCAGAGGAGCTAATTTCTCTGGGTTTCAAGTATCATCGAAAACAAAATCATTGTCTGGGGTGGTCTTGCTCTTCTTTTCAACAAGTACAAAATATGCTGGTGGACTCTGATAGTCATTTGCTTTCAACACCAACATTTGAGCTTCTTCTGCTTCTTATGAACTATTCAAGGTTTTCATGTTTGGATGTATTGAAAACTGCTAAAATTTCACCCTGTTTTGTACCTGGAGCCCAAGGAGGGGGTGGCAATGATTAAGAACACTGGCACATACCAAATCAAGGTTATACCAGGTCTGATGGATTGTCTCACAGCTGGCCAATAGCAGTGCTGAAAGTAAGAAAGAAAACCATGGCATTATTCATTAATTTGTACTTACTTGTGTTTTGTTTCTCTTAAGCTTCCCGGAGAACACAGATTCGTAAATGAAGAAAACTATTACAGAAATGTAATCCGTGGTACCTTCCCCAAAATCCAGCAAAATAATTGATAAAAATTGATAAAAATAACAATAAATAGGCTTGATTAAAAATGCTTGATAGTGTGTAAAACCAAAAAAAAAAAAAAAAAGGCAAGATTATAACCAAAAAGTAGATGCAGGACTCACTTTGTCAATATCCTTGGGCTTTTCATGGGTAACTGGGAGAGGCGAGGAGCTACAGCAAATTCCATCCCAGCCACAGCTGTGTGTTACAGGCACAATTACAGCAGAGGGACCAAATCACAACCCTGCCGTTCTGGGTTCTCTGTGGTTAAGAAGGGTAAATCAGGGTTATCATGGGGTCTGGGCAGTGCCAGACCGAAGGGGGTTGAGAACCCTTTGGCTCCAAGTACCTCCTGCAGTAACAATACCTGAGGAATGTGAAGATCATTTGCTACTACTATAGGTTCATCTTTAATTCAATTTTTCTTGTTTTTTATTTGGAATGGGTAAAAAGGTAAAAGGCAAGCGTACTCTGTAACGTTACCGCGTGAATGTTGTTCCAGAGATTTGTTCTGGGGTTTGCGCTGCAGATTGTTTTGTGAGACAGAGCCTTTTATAGGAACCAGACTATTACTTGTGTTCTTTGGCATTTCCATTTATAAAAGCTACTCATGTTTACACACACAGGCACACACACACACACGCACACGTGATATTGTTCATAAATATTGTTCATCTGGTAAGGAAGAAATAAAAAAAGAAATTGATACCATTCTGCATATGTGTTCAAAAGCTTAGTGAATTCTTCAAGCTCTGCTGTGGATCAGATTTCATGAAACTGCAATAAAAAAATCCCTTTTTACCTTGTCTTTGTGTGTTCTGAGGTGGGTTTGTAAGGTTTGAATTACTGGGTAATCACCAAGAAGTCTCCTTTTCATGAGCCTGCAGCTGGGAAATGGACAGTTTAATATTAATGGAAAGAACAAACTCTCCTCCTTTCTCTCCCCTTTTTATTTTCCCCTGCACTTCTGCTTCATCATTTTCTTCTCTGAGGTCCCTATCCTGAAATTGCCTTTGTGGAAGTCCAGGTTGAACTACAAAACAAGAACAGGGCACAGTTTTTCAAAACCCCATTTATTGACTTCAGTGAGCATCATACGGCACCAACTTATGAATACTCAAGATCAAAAAATCGGATTAATTGATGTATCTGCAATTGCTTATTCAACTCAGAAACTAATTTGATGTGAATCTGCAGGCTTTCCTTCTGGAACACGAAATACTCTGCCATTGCCGCGCAGGGGGAGGTATGGAAATAATCACTTCTGGCTTCTAAAAGGAGAAGAATATTAAATGTTTATTGAAAATGAATAGGCACAAAAGATGATTGAATTTTAATAGAAGTAAACAGTAGCAGTGTGGTGTGGTGTACATCCACACCTGTGCTGTCTGTGCAGCATGGATGTCTTCAAAGATGCCATTAACTCCCGCCGATTAATGATGTATCTAGGAAGGTTTCTGGATAATTCACCTCCCACTGCTCCTCACCTCTGGATACCTTCTGGCTTCACTTTCAAACAGGTTGAGCAAGAAACACAAGTTAATTGCTGAAGATCACCACATCGTGATTTTTTTAGATTAAAGGACACTTGCTCGTATCCTTTCTCATTTAAGCCAACTGCTGGAAATGTGATGTAATGAATGAGAGAGGACAACCCCTCCAGGGGGACTCCTCCAGGATCTCCAGGGGCTGTTACATCCAACGCAAGGTTAACAGTCTTTGAGCTTTCTAGCAGAAAAGAACTCTTTGCATGCAAAGGGATGTGAGAGCCTGTTGGGAGACTGCACAAGTCATGGGACGGGACTGAACTCAGAGCTCCAAAAGGTTTCCCACATCTCCACTTCTGGATGTAAAATGGTTATATTTGAATAAAAACCTTTGCTGATGACTCCTCTGCTGGTTCCTTGAACGACGTTTCCCTTGTCTAAGCCTGGTGGTTCTACTGAACTGAACGAGGTCATTTGCTTTCTTCCTTTGGTCCATGAGAGATTTGTTTACACAGGCAGAGTGGTTCTTGTGGTTGAAGCCACTTGCCTTCTCCCCAGGCGGTCCTTCTGTCCAAGGAAGGTCGGTCTTGTGGGCTTGTGAAGGGAATCAAGTCCTGGTCTGAGCAGCTGGACCAGGAAAGGTTACAAATGGATTCCTGAACAAGGGAACAGACATGCCTTAGGGCCGTATTAGAAACAGTGGCTTCTCCCATCTGTTCTCTCCTGTTGAGTTTTCCACATTCTTGCTGCTGGTAGGCTGGCTGGCATGGCGGTTTCCTAGAATATCTGAGTAAGAAGCATTTAAGGGGAAGGGTGTTATAGGGTGTTATTTAAAAGAAATTTCTTTTATTGTTTTTCACACCCAAGGTCAAAATTTGTAGTCCAGCTTCATGACACTTACCTGATCTGTAGTAGCCTTTTTCTCCTGGTGATTTAGAAGTGGGCTGGAGAAGCAGAGATATCTTAATTTCTTCTGTTTAATCACCACCACCCCCACCCCCCCTCTTCTTTTCTGCACTTACAAAAGTTAAAAAAAAAACCCAAACAACCCAAAACATTCTTCCAGCAGCAGGAGCTGTGTCTGACTAGTGCTTCCCAAGGTTCTAGAAGGGAAGGAAGAGCTGCATTTCCCTCATGACTGTTGCTAGTATACAAGGTGCAGGGTGGGGAAGGCAGCTCTTGAGAAGTTCCTCCCTGGCCTGGAAGGGCATCACGTCCAATTATGACAACTTACTTAATTCCAGACATTGATAAACGAACAGGGATGTGGAAGGGCATGTATATGAACGAGGAGGACTTTTTAATCTCACGAGCTGGCCTGGGGGGTTTAGGTTCAGAAACAGGCAAGAGTTATATAGAATTCCCAGCATACAGCTGGTGCACCCATAACTGCGTTGGCTATAATAGGATTTTTTACTGTGCTAGGAATGAAATATCGGGCTCTCATTGTTATCTTTCCTTGTGCAGCTGTAAAGAATTTATTTGTGAGTTTTACAATATCCAGAGGTGGTTCCTTTGTGCCCTTTTTCAATAAAGTCGAAATGCCGAAAGTTTTTTCAGTTTCTTATTACTCTCTTTGCCCGGTACAAAACCCTTGTAGCAATCCGGAGACTGGCACGTCTGTCCTGTCACGAACCTTTTCTGACAGAGACCATTTTCATTCCCCTGCATGGCTGGTCCTTCTAGTGCCATTTTTAGGTAGGCCCACTATGGAGTCTTTACCAGCAGGATGAGTTCAACACGCCTGTGCCCGACTAGTGAGACCTTTGTTAATGGCTCTGAAAAGCTACATTATTCTATCTCTTCTTGACAAGACTCTGGGTCATACCTCATAATTTAGATTTTCTCTGTTCAGTGTGTCGACAGTTCTTGTAAGCCTGAAGTATCCCACCTTCAGAGGGGAAAAAAAAAGTCATACATGAGTGTGGGGATAAAAGCCTTTCACTGGGAAAAGCTACCTCGATTGCCCAGAATGCTAAGGAATCAGGGACCCATTTAATTTCCATGTTCCAGCTTTCTCCCTGGCCTTTCTTCTGTAGGACTAGCATGCTTTAGAGAGTTTCGCCCTGGTTGCTCATTGCCATGAGTGGGAGCAGCAGTAGGCGCTTGATGTGGCTTCCCAAATACTCCGCTTTCCATCCTCCCTTGGTGGCTGCTGTTGAGAATTGTTCTGGATTTGTTACTGCTGTTTGGGCGTATTCAGCTCTGACAAACATTGTCCTTTTTTAAAAGCTGTCAGTATTAAAGGTAACTTTCATGTTAATGGAAATGACGAATCAATCCAGCAAAGAAATACACAATAATAAAGAAAGACCATTTTAGATTATGTTTCTTTCTCTCCTTGAGCACTGATTCCTTAAAATCAGTTTTCAGAAATACCCAATACCTCTTTTTTCCACTAATATTTTTTTTTTTCCCCTTACCCTGTCTTTTATGGATCCCCTTTCACCTCTGTAGGTGCTTGTCATTTCTGGGGAAACAACACATTTTAAATTCAGATGTAGCAAATCTGATTACATTGTCTGTTCATCATCATTTTTCCCATTGAAACCAGGATGGATCATGGTGTGGGATTAAGCATTACTGCCAAGGAGTAAGGAAACAACAAACTTCAAACTTTTGGAAGGATATGAGGGAAACTGTGCAGCAAATCTTCCTCTCAACCCCTTCCAGTGAGCCTACCGCATGTATATACATCTATCTTCAACAGCTATTACCCAACAATCTCCTTCTCATTCAAGAAGTACTTGGACAGATGGAAGTCAAAACAGTAGGGGACTAATAAACTGTTTCAAGGTTCCCAAATTAGGTCTGCTTAAAAATAAAAAAATGGATTTATAACTGCTAGCATCCTATCGGAGTGTTGCCACCGATTTCCGTGGTTCTGGCAGTATCTGGCTCCTAGCACAAACACAAATGTCGTAATTTGTTTTCCATCCCCTCTGATGTCAATGTAAACAATCTTCTGCATGGATTTGGATACTTCTCTGCAGGAGTACGAAGCCTAACTCAACAGCATTGTGTTAGTTTATGAGAAGCAGAAGGGGAATCTGACAAGTTTAGTGACATTGTCCAAGCTATCTGAAACACAGAAAACATCTTATATAATGAGAAGCACATTGGAGTTTAAAATCTGTCATATATTCATTGTTTAAGTGTACATTAGAAGGCAACTACGTCAAGAGCTGAGCTGAAAATGGTGGAGCCAATGCAAAAGGCATAGAAGACTATTGCTTTGTTGACTGCAACGTTTCATACAATTAATTATGTAAATCTCCTGAAGCTATTAAAATGTTTCTTGATGGTGCTACCTTTTCTCTCCAGATTTGTGGGAAAAGCTAGTTTGTATAGGATCACATAGCATCCTCACAGAAGGCAAGATTGAGTCTAGCCATTCCTGCTCTCTTAAGAATAGCTTGGTGCATCTTTCCCTGAATATAGATATCTCTGCTCTTGTCTTGCAATTTGAATTGGAATTTAGTCAACTGCATTTCCCAAGGAAGTCTTACATTCAGACCCAAGTTAGCAAAAGCAATTGTTCACTGCTTACTATCTGTTAAGGTTCTTCAACAGAGGTCTTGAAGGCTGTTTTCTAGCTGACTTCCTGGAAGTATGTAATGAGTTACTTTTTCAGACACAGTTCAGGGGAGCAGATGAACCTAAAGTGGGTATCGCATATAAGGCTTGCTTGTTTTGCTCTTCCAGTTGCTGCACTTGGTGTGAGAATTCGGGGGGGGGGTGCCTCCTAACGAAGGATGCTGTAGTATACCAGGAGCAGCCCAGCCTTTCTGTACTTGCCCGTCAGCCTGGCTCTTCGTTCTGAAGTCCAGTCACTCCACGCTCAGCTAACAACATGCTTTACCACAAAAAGTTCAGCAACACACTACTGCTAAAATTGCTCAGTGGTCAGTCGTGTTTCTTGAAACTGATTTTTGGACTGAGTAGCTGCCTGCTGTGAGGAGGCTCAGGGAAGAGCTTCTCTCCTGACTGACAGAAGTTGCCGAGGACCTTCCCATGTGCAAGCGACACATTTTGAAGTATGCGCTTCCTTGGGCACATTGCTAGTCTAAATGCCTTGAAGTTATCTTCTCACTCTTTGTCACCATAGAAATGATGATACAATTACTTCCTGCTTGTTCCAAAGAAGGACTGCCTGTGTATCTGGGCACGGAAATGATGGCTCTCCGAGGCATTGAAGAATTACTTCTCTGCAGATGAGAGACCGTCTCTTCACTGCCCAGGATCCAGCAGGAAAAGAACAGCTGCCACCAGGCTGACCAAACACATTTTGAAAGGGGCAGGCAAGGCAGGCTGTGGGCACGTTCCTCTTCCAGCTGCAGCTTTACCATCTGGAGAAATTGGTGGTGTGGTGTGGTGTTACTCCTCTGAGTGTTGTGTGTCCCAGTCTGCCCACCAAGATACTTCAGCGTGTCCTGCTTAAGCCATTTGGGTCAAAGCAAGCCATCCCCCAATGACAGCACAAGCTGTAGAGATGCAAGGTAATGCAAGTGGTGCTGCTGCTTTTCAGCTGCAGCAGACGACCCCTGGGGAATAAGTTCTCATGGCACTCGCTTCTGCAATGGCATCTGGGAGTACTTACCTAGTGCAGAAAGGGTACGTTGATCTCCTCACACCCATATGAACTTAGAACCATAGAATGGTTTGAGTTGGAAGGGACCTTAAAGATCAAGTTCCAACCCTCCCAGCACCCCCCACTAGACCAGTTTTCTCGAAGCCCCATCCAGCCTGTCCTTGAACACCTCCAGGGATGGGACAGCCACAGCTTCTCTGAGCAACCTGTTCCAGTGTCTCACCACCCTCACAGGAAAGAATTTCTTTCTATTATCTTATCCAAAGCTCCCCTCTTTCAGTTTAAAACTGTTCCCCCTTCTCCTATTGCCACAATCTTTGATGAAGAGTTTCTCCCCATCTCTCCTGTAGGCTTTCCTGTAGGTACTGGGAGGCTGTAGGTACTGGGAGCAGTGAACAAATGCTTTTGCTAACTTTGGTCCGAATGTAAGACTTCCTTGGGAAACGCAGTTGACTAAATTCAAATTCCAATTGCAAGACCTTCTCTTCTCCAGGCTGAGCAACCCCAACTGTCTCGGCCCGTCTTCACAGCAGAGGGGCTCCAGCCCCAGTGATCATCCTCATTGCCCTCTGCTGGACCCATTCCAACAGGTTCACATCCTTCCTACTGAAGGGACTTCACCCCTTTTTGGCAGTGTGAGTGTTGAGCCAAGGTGCTGAGCACTTGTGCACAGTTTAGCCAATATTCAAAACCCAGATATTTTGTAAATCCTATTTCACTCAATAGTATATTATGTATTTGCTCTCTTTACACCCCCTTCTAGTTCAATTTTGATTTCTGCCCCACTATTTTATTCCTCAGTGCTTTTTCTATGAAAATTGTATTTTGTGAATCTTGGGTTCAGTGCCCAATTTCCCTACAAGTCCTAAGAATTCCCTTTTTTGAGCCATACACGCATTAAAGACACTGAAGAGAGCCCTTTCAAATTCAAATACATAAATGCAAACAGGAATATTAAAACACAAAATGCAAACACAAAAATGCAAACATGGATGGTTTCCACAACAGGGAGGAAAGCAAATGAAAGGGTAAGATTTTTGATAGGGGAAAGCAATTGTCTATGAAAATAAAAATTATATATCTTTAGAAAGGCAGATTTGAGGCAGCTTTTTTTTTTTTTTTTTTCTGAAATGGGGAGAACTGTACTGAGCAATGCCTCAAAGCTCCTCAGATGCCTTGCTAACTTAAGTGTCCTAAATAGCATTCTGTCTGTCATTCAATTGTATGTCTGTCACTGCCTGTTAGGTTGAAGCTCTAGAGGATCCCAGATGTGCCATGGGACTCTCAGGAGCCAAAACCCTACCCAAACTGTCTAGGGGTTTTTTGGTTTTGTTTTTTTTTTCTTGATTATTTTTTTCTGGCAAGTTCAGCAAGGGTAATGGAAACAACTAGTTAAAAGCAAAGTTGGACCTGAACTGTTTGTTTGTTGCCTAATGATTTCTTTTTCATCTTCCAGAGACCATTTTTTTACAGTCTCAAACAGTCTTCTTTAAAAGAAACACTTTCTTTTGTGCTTTTCCCTGTTTCTAAACAGTGGAGAAGTACTGAAATGCAGTGCCAAAGCCTTTTCTTCCAGTATTTCCATCCCATTAGAAACCACAAAGTGAGGCAAATGCTGAGAGCAAGCCTCTTGCAAAACTTCCAGTTCATTCTATCAAGCAGAGAGGTTTTTGGATGAGTTTGATTAAGCTTGCAAAGGTTGACTCAGTCCTTCATCCTCCAGTGGTAGGTAAATTGAATCATGGGATTTATAAAGAATAAACCTTGCCAGACAAACCTGATTGCATTTTTGATGGAATTACAAAATTAGCAGATGATGGGAAAGCAGTAGATGTAATATATTTGGATTTCAGGAAAGCATTTGATACTGCCTCATGAAGTTTCACTTGAAAAATTAATTCAGATCAGCTGCAAGCAGAACATTGTCATGTGGGACAAGGAGCTCAAACCCCATGGAAAAGGCCAGTGACAAGAGGCACTAGATATTTGCCCGTGCCCCTGACCTCAGCCCTCTGAGGACACCACCTTTGGTTCTCCAGGAGGAGACACAGCCACAGGGCTCCCCGTGGGCTCCCACTGAGTCTGCCAGGGCTGCCACAGTCAGACTTGATTAGGAAGACTAGAACTTGGCCTGCTGATGCGATCAGGGAATGTGTGACCTGTCTGCCACGTGGGACAGGGGTTTGGTGTGACAGCAGGAGTCATGTGCCACTTTCCTGGAAGCCGGTGATGCTGGCATCTGAGAGAGAAGACTGTGGTTCCCCAAGGAGCACTGGGGGACAGGGGATAACCTAAGCCAAACCCACCTGCCTTGCTGGGAAAAGGGTGGGAGCCCCTAAGAGGATGGTTATCTACCAGTTTAAAGTAAAGGAGACAGGGATCTTTAAAGAACACAAACCATACTAAGACTGTTTTGTTCCTCTGTGCCAAGGAACAGAGACACTACAGCGTTGCATAAAATATTCTGCTGTGATTTCACATTTTGTTCTGAAGGCTTCATCCTAAGGAAAAAATATTGACAAACAGAGGTAATTTTAGCGAAGGAGCACAGCAAAATGTCCAGGTGCTGATGTGATAGAATTTATGTTTTTATACATACATATATATATATATTTTTATACATGTAGTATAAATAGCTCGGCTAAAAGGCAGCCATGGGGGTTTGGCAAGGTACCAGCATTTAGAGGCCGTAAGAATACAAGTACAAATGGCCTTTACCAGCCAATTCAGGGATGCTGCAGCTGACTCCAGCAGGAGCTTCCTGAGGGAAAGATGGATCCTAGGGGTTTATACAGAATAGCTGACGCTGGAGAAAGCGGTATCACTAGGCAAACTGGGTTGAAATCAATGAAAGAAATAAGTAGTTGAAAGACAGGGTAAACTCTTAACAGTGAACGTCCTACAGCGTTATCAATGGATATGGTAATTAGCTCATCCATCGTAACATTTACATCTAATTTGGATTAAAACTGTTTTTTTTTTCCACGTGGATTCTCCTGGCCCCTGCCAATTCCTTGAAAGCTCACAGGAGTCTCAGTGGGGTTTGGTCACACCTCAGCAGAAGACAAGCCCATATCCACCCAGTAGGAAAATATTTCCCCTGGCTCTCTGCCATGTAGAGACCAAACCTTAGCGTGCATTTCGGTCCTTTGTTTGCCCTTCTCGCACCCCGTCTCTCCTCTCCCCCTTGTTCTGCATGCCTTCGCCCTCACTGGTGAGGAACCAGGTCTGCAGTTGCAGAGGAGCTTGGTTCTTGCCGTGCTCCACCGAAACCCGTCCCAGCAGCACCATTCCTCACCAGTGTCGCTTTGCCGGTGCTGCTCCTGCGTTGGAGCACCCTGCAGGCGCAAAGGAGGATGACTCTATCATCTAGTCAGGGCAGATTTGGTCACGCAAGCTACCAATTTGTTTATCTGTGTTCAACGGTTAATCTTTTTTTTAAATACTGGAAGCTTAAATCTAACAATCCACTGCTTCCCTAAGACCTTTTAAGTCAACTTTCAAAGGCAGTCTTTTATTGCTGGGTTATAAACCCCTTTACAGAAGGAAAGCTTTAAGTCTGAATATTAAAGTAAAGTGTTTAAAGATCCTTTTTGGATTGTGAACCTATTATTAAAGCAGGATGGAAACTAGTTTGCAGTCTGCCTTTTACACAGAGCATCCGTGCTGCCAGAGTCCAAAATGAAGTCACTTTTTTGGATTAGGCACAGACCACAGAAGGCTTAGAAATGCCACTTGTAATTAAAAACATTGCGCCTGGATCCCTCTGTCTTTATCGAGGTTAAATGGCCACTGAAAGCAATACAAGTTGAGACTGAAGAACAACAGCAAGCTCGTGTCCTCTGTTTTCTAATATATTTAACTGTTTATGGATGCTAGGAAAGCTTTGTACATTTTGTACGTCTCAACAGTAAAATGGATGCAATTTCCTCTAACTTTGATAGTGATTGTAATAACAGTTAGTGCTCTGTGAGGCCAAGCAGAGCCACCTTTCCTTGTCCCTTTCCCCATGCCATATGAGATTGACTGTCAGCCCTTCAGCGTGGACAAATGCTGTGGGCTGCTTTGTTTTTTCAGCTTTATCTCTTGTATTTCTACTAATGCCTTGTCTACTTTATGGATCAGAGACTTTTATCTAGCCGTCTGGAAGAGCTTAGCACAACGCAGCCCTGATCCTGCCTGAGCTATCACAATATCAATACTAATTGCACAGCATTTTAATTCTTCAAAATGTTATGTAAACTAGATGGGACAGATTCAGGAGGGGATGTGTGCAGGTACCTGAAAAAAGGGCTTGGTGGGAACTCAAGCTCTAAGCGACATAAAATGACCTAAAATATCCCCTTCCAGCTGCTGGGCTCATAGGACTGTTGCTTTTTACTTAACTTTTTTTGTTAGCTGCCACACAGCTCAATCCCACATCTCATGCCTTAACTTCCACTGTGGAAACCATGTGTCTTTCCATTCCATTCCCCTCCACCTCCATCATATTCCCAGGACATACTACACAGAACCAGACCCTTCCAGAAATACAGCTCTGGCCAATTCTTTTCAACACACCACAGGGACACAAGAGACTTGGCTTGCCGGTAGGCAGACCCACCTCCCCAGAAACGTATGCTAGATTCCAGGATAATTATGCAGAAAAGGAGAATATGGCCCTGCAGACTAGCTATTTGGGCATCTGCCTTGGAGGAGAGAACTTGTGCTCCCAGGACAGTTTCTGCAGCTTGCTCTCATGGGTCACCATCAGGAAAGATGGAAGAACAGGCTGGTGAACAGGGTTCAACACTCAAGAGTTCCCTGGATCTATTATTTGCCATCTCAAGGAGGCTCCCCAGCCACCAGCCCAGCTGCCATCTGGGGCTCCACGCTTGGCTCAACAAGCCCCTGGGCTTACAACCCATCCTGGGTTCCCCTCCTGGGGATGGAGCTTGAAAGCCACACAGTGGGTTTTTTTCTCCCTGGCACAAATAGTCTCAGTCTCAGTGAACTCTTTGCAACCACATCTTTCTGGAGGGATCCCCACTTCAGCATGCATCTTCTGTGCCCAAGTTTAGATTCTTTCTGATAAGGACTCCCAAATGTGCCGAATCTGGCACGAAGTTGTTTTGTGCACTTAGCAGACCACAAAGCAGGGGAGAAATGCCAACAGCTCATTAACCCTTGTATCCCCCTCCTTTTAACTATATTCACTGTATCATTCACCGGTGCAGCATGAGCAGGGCAGCTGACTGTCAGGAAAGACTTGAGGGTCAAGCACAGCATCCAGGCATCCAGTCCCAGAGCTGCTCAGGCGAGTAGTAATAGGGAATTAATCCGCTGGGATGCAGATGTTGCTGCGCCACACTAACCCATAATGCTGCTCAGCTGAACAGCAACCTCTCATTTTCACACTTTTTCCTTAAATGCTTCTGTAAATTTGGATGCCATCCTCCTTGCCATGTTACTCGGGTGGTTTACAAACTCCCAACCCACCACTAAGCATCAAGTTGCGGGTAGGAAACCACTGGTGATGGTCGGGGAGCTTGGGAGGTGATCTTCAGCTCCTGTCACCAGCGGCGATGCCTGCAGAAACATTATGGCCCGCGACAGGGGGTGGAAGGGCTATGGGTAGGACTAATATCATGCAACTTAATTCCAGTTTTGCCAATGAGTCAGCAGTATTCAGGGGGAGCCGTAAATCCTGGCCACTCTTGCTCTCCTGCCTGCTGGCGGTGCAGGACAGTGTGCTGAGCCCTGCCGCCGCGCTGCGGAGGGGCGGTTCTCTGGGCACTGTTGAGCCAGTGCCTGGCTCCCCTGGAGGGCTGCCACCCCAGCTGGGGCCAAGAAACGCTCCTTGGCCCAGCAAAATCTGGCCTGAGGTCGTTCCCAGGTGCGGTTCAGGGCCCTGCACCATCCGTGAGCGTAACGAAACAAACTCCCCGCTCCCCTGGACGGGTGTGTTTGCTCAAGGAGCAGCAAAGAGGCTGCTCTTTTTCTTTTCACTTTTCCTTTCCTTTGCACGAAGGTAGTGCATACGTCTGCATCAAAAGCATGATCTTTTGAGTTTGTTTTAGCAGCGTGTGGAAGTCTCCCCGTTCCCTTCTGGATGCTGGGAGGCCAGGGGTGGAGAAAAATGGAAGCAATGAAAGCGGGGGAGCCCTGTCATCTGCAGACAGGTAGGGCAAAAATCACGAAGGAAATCTGTATGTTATTAACTGGCTCAGTTAATAAAAACTGAATATATTTGACACGTTTAATGGTTTAAATATCTCTTAAAACATTTTACTGGCAAAATTTTAAAGCCGTAGCTATCTCTGCACCGAGCTGCAGAACTGTGAGGGAGTTGTCTCGTGGTGTTTTGTGCGTAGAAAATGTCAAGGCAGGCAAAAAGGGCAGCTTTACGTATGGGAAACAATGGAAACAATCCTGCATATGCTTTTATACATGCTCTTACGTTGGCAAACACACTCATACACTCTTTGTGCAAAGCTGTTTTGTGCTGGAGGAGCAGAAGAAGATGAAACGAGGAGCAGAATGGGCTCTGAATGCAGCAGCTATAAGAGGGCAGTAAGAGGGGAAGACTGGAAGTAAAGGACACCATCAAGTATGAAGCTGAGGTAGGAGATGCTACAACAAACACACTAGAGTGGAAGAGGGATGATCATTTGCTTGGATGGGGGAGGTGGAAAGGCTGCTGAGCTCCAGGGCCTGTGTCCAACGTCACCCTGCTCTTGCCAAGAAAGCTACCAAAGGTGGCACCAGCAGCCAGCACATAAGGTCAAGGGGAAGAACCATCAAATTTCTCTTCCCACAACTATGAAGGTTGCCAAACGCTTCTCGATGGGGCAGAAGTAGTGTGTGTTGCATCGTCACAGCGCTAAAGGCCACAGTCACGCCACTATAGATAGTTACCATCATCAAGCAGGAACTTCAGTAAAACCATGCTTCACCCCATCATGTTACCAGAAAGGGGCTGAAGAACAAGTTGAGACTCACTGACAAATTATGGCCCATGTCCTACTGCCAACACTGCCTTAGCATTTGAAATGCATGACAGAAAACTGTCCTAAATGATCACTGACCTTCAAACAGAAGAGGGAAGAAAGCCAGACCCAACTTGACAATATCTTCTCTAAAGGAAAAAAAAAAACCACAACAACCCTATATTTAACTGGATTCTCATGAAAGATCACGTGTGCCACAAGAGGATAAATTTGGAGCATTCTCAGTTTCAGACTGAATATTTTATATAAACACGCTAAACAGTATAGGAAAAATACAGCACTCTCCACAACAGTAATGCTCAGTGAGCTAAAAAACCAGACTGGGCCAGATCTTCGTTATAATTCCCAATGCAACCTATTCTTGAGTATAAAGTCTCCTGAGAGATACCTTACATAACAGGAAATTGTGGATAATCACACAAAATACATCAAAGCCATTCCAGCTATTTCTAACACAACGAGTATATATACTAAACGTTAGGCAAAAAAAAAAAACAAAAACAAAACCCAAACCAACCAAAAAACCAACCCAAAAACAAAACACCCAAACAAAAACCAAACAACGACCAACCAAGGCGCATATTAGCATTTAGGTTTTTGTTTTCTAGGGGGTTGGAACATTCCTTCCTTCCACAAGCAGGGCTTATAATTTTGCTAGGGTGTGGAGTTCTGACCAGTCTGCTGTGTGTTATATTCAGGCTGTATGATCTCAACAGGAGAGCACAGAAAGGGAACAGGCACAGCGGATCAGAAGCAGTCAGGGAACATTAACTGCATACATGCATAATTATTACTACAGTGACCTGATGGAAATTTTGCAAGGATTTCAAAATACTGCTGTGTACTGGAAACATCAAGAGTGAAACCGTTCTCAAGCCCCTTTGTGCTTCCACCACACACGCTAACAGGCAGAAATGACAAATAATATTATGGAGAAATAATTCCTTCCTAACAGACCCTCAAATTTCAGCAGGGATTTTCAAGAGAGAGTAACTGGGTGCTTTGACAAGGGCAGAAGGCTGTGGTGATTCATAAAATGGAACTGGGTGTTTTATCAATGTATTCCCTACAGGAATAACTGTAAAAAAAAAAAAAACAAAACAGAAACAAACCCAAAAAACCAAAATGCAAGAGCAAGGGACTCTTACTGCCATAGCCTTCAGAGTCTGCGTTGCGGATCCACCTATCTGCCTCTATATGTGTGTCTGTTGGTTTTTTCGTCTTAAGAAAGTACTAAGATAACTTAAAAGGTGGAAAAAGAAAAAAAAAAAAAAACCAAAACAAACAACCCAACATTCAAATTTATCACATGGGTGTTTTTTGTCTTTGTTTTTGTTTTTGTTTTCCAGCAGAGTAGGGTGGTGTCGAGCACTGCATGCTAACCCAGCCAGAGCACCGGGGCAGGCTTGGGGGCTGGAGAGGACGGGGGCTTTAAAATAGGCTGAAATTAAAGAAACACAATCCACCGCTCCGTGGTTTCATACCAGCCTGTCTCAGTCTAAGGTCAAACTAGAAAAGTTTTCTGACACAAGCCTTAGGTCTGACTCTCTTTTTGCTTTGCTGCTGACTTAGCTGGTTAGCTGAGAGAGTATAACGTAACCCCCGAAAATCCTCCAAAAGAACAAAAAAAAGAGGAAGGAAAAACAAACAAAAACCAAACAAAACCAAACCAAAAAACACACCCAACAACAACAACAACAACAACAAAAAAACCCCAAACAAACCAAGCCCAAACCAAACCCAACAACCTACAAATTTAGGTTAAAAACAAAAAGTTATGGTAACATAAGTGTCGCTAAGTTTTGCAATAATCCTCCAGTACTTTTGCATCCCAAAAGGCTCCAGATGTGACCAGCCACTGCGAAATGGCAAGTTGTTTATCAGCATTCCACGCTGCAAACCGGCACCTGTAATTTCACTCTCACTTTGCATCAGCAGAATTAAGATATCCAGGAAATAAATAAATAAATAAAAAAGCCCTCCAAAAAACCCAACAACAACAACAACAAAAAAAACCCCCAACAACAAACAACCCACCCACCCCACCACCAACCCAACCCAACCTCCTTCTCAGACAGGTTTCTGCCTATATTAATGCTCAGACGCTCAGGGTGAAATGCCCTGCCTGTCTCCCTCAAGGTGAGGAGGGATGCAGCATCCCAGTCCTCCTCCTGCTCAGCGGCGTCTGTGCAGCAGGACCCCAGCGTTTCTCCCTGCTGGGTGTTGAGGGTAGCTCTATCCACCAAAAGGCAGAAAATCAGTATAAAAGGGATACTGACAGCACTGTTATTAAACACTTGATTTTTAACTCCCGCCCCCTGCCCTTGTCTTTCAGCCTTATTCCCAGCTGTGAGGACGGGAGGCAGCTGAGGGATGGGGCTTTGCCACTGCCCACCCATGGGTTTGCTGGGGCAACGCTGGTACCTGATGCATGCTGTCCAAACTTCGCTTCTGCAGGGCACGGGGAGTCTCAACACCAAAAACCACCTAGTTTTCCTCCTGCTTCCCTTCCTGGTCTGCTCTGTTCACAGCTTCATTTTGGGGTGGTTTTTTTTTTGGGGGGAGGGGGGAAGGATAGCGTCCTCCTGGTTAGTTCTTTCTGAAGATGAGTGCCACCTTCCTCATTTTTACAGGTGGCGGGTTCTGTTGGTGATAAAAGCTACAAAATAAGCCATGCTATACTCGGGGGGCAGACACGTTTTCAGAAAGTCACCTCCTTGTTTGTGAGAAGCACCTGCCAATTAATATGCTTAAAAATATCACCAGAGTTACGTAAGATCTTTCAAAATCCTTCTGCTTCTTGACTCTGCAGCACTTCACCTATTGCTAAAAGTAATCAAGCCTCAATGTGCTTTAAAATAAACTCAAATCTAAACAGCCCTCATTTAGCATAAGCGAGAAATTCCTAACTTCTTCCTCCTGTGCATAATTACCCGAGTCTGGCCCACACAGCCTGATCTTGCACTAATGATCTCGCTGCAACTGTGAACCTGTGTCCCCAGTCAGGCAGCCCCAGCCACGGCACTGGTGTTACCGGCCACCCCGTCATTCCCCATTGATGGTATATCCTATAGGTGACACTGCTTACACTGTGGATGGTGGTGGCTGAAGGAACACCCAGGCTCAGCATCACCAATCAGCTGCCCAGGGTCCTTCTGATCTCCCCACCACCCTGCTTTTCTAATAATTTTTAAGAGAAGACTGTATGGGAATGACTCTCCTGGAGCAAGTTCTGGCAAATATAATCTTTGCAGCGTTGAGGGTGAGAGGAGAATGATTTCAGGTGACATGGCCTCTACAAGGAGTCACACATACATTGGAGCTACCAAAGAGCATGGGGGCATAGTCAAGGTGCTGCTTGTGGCCCCTCCCAGTTTGTGCTGGGTGTAATAGTAACTTGAACACTGTAGGATGTGTGCAATGTAAACAGTAAGTCCTCCTTAGCTACTCTTTAACATTATGGTGTGTTAGAAGCAATTTTCTGGCTTAAAGTTATCGAAGAAATTTATACAAGATACTGAAGCATGGCATTTTCTTTCTCAGGGACTGATTCAGGCCACCAAAGTTAATGAGAATTTTTCTTCTGTGAACTTTGGATCAGGCTAAGATTTCTAAATTTAAAATAAAAGCAACCACCAAACAAAACCCAAGCAAGATGAAAAACCCTCAACACTTTCTCATTCACCACCCATTGATGGATTTTTAGGACGGGGCTGCTGATGCAGGAGGATCTATTTTCGTACTGCAGCTACTCCAGGGAAGCACCACGAGCCGGTGAACGACTGTTTCTTTCTCTCGCCCCGCGACTTCAGTAAACCCAAATATATTTAGACTGATGACTTGATTCTCTCATCAGAAAGATATGTGAGTAAGAATTGTTGTCTATCTTGTAAAAACAGCGCTACGCTTGTACATGCATGTGTAGGACTGTTAAAGATTTTACAAGATACACGGGAATGTGCGCCTGCTTATCTAAGGAGAGGAGTGAGCTCAGCATTAAAAAAGAAATCCACCCTCTAGCCCAGACCTCGCCTGCCAAGTTTCAGCTGTGTATTCTCTCTTTGAGGCGCGTACTCCCACATCCTGCACTGAGAGGTGAATGCACTCTTTAATTTAGAGCGAAGATTTAGGAGTGAATTCTACTTTCATTTACATCATTAAAACCCTAATGAGGCTGTAAATCAGGATAAGAATACGGTAGAGGTCGATAGGGTTGGCTGGGTTTAAATGACTACAGAATTTGTCCATTTTAGGTGGAAATATAAACCAGACTAGCCACAGTAGAGCACTGAAGCAAATACAAATGATGAAAGAAAAAGGTTTCATGTTCTCGAGATCTGAACACAGCCAGAACAGCCACACTTTGAGGGGTTTGCTTCTTCCTGAAAAGAGGTAACAGTGAAAATGTTTACTGTCCTCATCACAATGACCAATAACACATATGTTAACCTGGCCAAAAAAGAATGTACAAAGGCCTGAAATTCTTTTTTTTTATTATTCTCATCATCTAAAATGATGAGAACGAAAATTATTTTTCACCATAAATTCATATTCTCCATCTAAAATATCCTTCATAACGTAGTAATTATAGTTACATTTGTAGACTCCAGGTTTTACAGTTTTATTTGAGCTATTAACAAAACAACCTATTTCCCAAAATGTATAAAATGCAATTCCATTTTCCACGATTTCCCTTTTGTAAGTAGGCCTCAATATTTCAGACATTGTACACTGTGGAGTGACCTGGCACAGCACATGCATCGTATTCACTGGGAGCTTTGGTTATGCAGGGACAGAAGATTTGTTCTTGCACGTGAAACTGACGTGTGTTTAATGATGCCAAAACTCCATCCAACCTTGCTTTTTGATCCTGTATTATTCCTTGAGAAAAAAAAACAACAACAACAAAACAGAACCAAAACCCAACAACACAAACCCCAGACAAAACCAGCTGCTGTTGGTAGCACTATCGGTATTTGCAGTTATTGCTTAATAGTTCTGTAGGCAACGCAGGTCTCAGATGGAGGTGTGCACCCAAGCAGCTGACGTTGACCTGGTGTGTCCCAGATGGGTTGATGGGATTCCACCTCTGTTTTTTTCCAGTCTTCCTCTCTTTCCCTGGCTCACTTTTATTTTGCGATTAGCAGTTTTTCCATCATACACAAAGTCCTAATGAGTGCTGTTTTACAGTGCTTCAGTGCATAATTTAGAAGCTGAAGAAGGTAGCCCAACCCCTACGCCCTGTCCAGAGGTTTAAGGGTTTAAGGGCACTATGGGAGCACAGGCATGATGAAGAACACCACACCAGCAGCTCAGTGGAACTGGGATTCAGCAGTCGCAAGGCTGCTACTGTAAGGATGTGCTGTCTTGCCCTGTCCAGGGTTTAAGTGGAAGCCTCCACCAAGCCCAGCCTGTGGAATGGGCCTCTTGGCTCAGCTGCAGCCAACTTGTTTTCTTTTATTTCTTAAAAAGCCATGCGATACCTGCCAGAAAATACAAGAAAATAAAATGAGTCACTAAAACAGTAGTGGGTTTTATTGGAAATTATTAAAACAAATAGTAATGTTATCATATATAAACTATAATATTAACATCCTAGAGCAAAATGACTTCTGATAATGATTAGAAGCGTAATATCATGGACCATTTTGTCTTACAAATAATATTAATATGAGCTGATGCAAGTGGTGAGATTGCCTAATATAATTTTGCTGACACAGGACATGTAATGAGAATCTATGGAACATGGTGTGTAAGCCCATTGTCCTGTGAGCAAAGCTCACGTCTTCAAACGGCGCAGCAGCAAATCTGTGATTTAATTGTGAAGCTTCTTCCTCACAGGCAGCATTAATTCCATATGCCACTGATGTTAATTAGGTTTATATTAGAGAGACACAAACACGACTATTATTTCTTTTCTAAAAGGTGAAGGGAGAGGTTTTAAAAACAAGACAAAATTGTATATCAGATTTCAAACCTGCAAGAGTTTGCAGATAGAGAATCTGTAGATCAACAATTGCGTCTAAACGGATTTGAAAACTGAAATTACTACTCCCCCCCCCCCCCCCCGCTGTTACATATGTTGTGATCCCAGTTCAAGATTTCTCTCTTTTCTTTGAAAACTGCACAATATCTATGTTCTTGCATCCTTTGATCTACCTAAGCGTATCACAACACATCCCAACACTTGAAATACAGACTTTAAGACTGGCTTATGCCAAGGGCAGCATCCAAGGCAATGAAAAGGTCTGAGGATTTATAATACGTTGTTGAAAGCACTTAATACCTGGAATTCTTGAGAGTCAAGTGGGGGATCTGCAACAGCCTCTTTGTAGTTGCTATTTAACCCAGGAGTTAGTAGTTCCTAACTCCATGCAAAGCCATGTGTGCATAGATATAACTCCTGATCTAATGATCACATCATTAAACATACATTAAAAACAGTAAAGCCTATAATCAGATTTCTAGCAAAAATATTTATATTTGTCAGTCTAAAACANTCTCCAAGCCAAAGAGACCCAGCTCCCTCAGCCTTTCCTCATATGGGAGATGCTCCACTCCCTTCATCATCTTGGTAGCCCTGCCCTGGACTCCAAATTTTTGAAATATTTGCTTAAAAAGGGCAGTTGCTAAAAACAACCCTAAAAGTAAACCTATTAGCTAAAATATTCACAAAAAGTAAACAGAAGGAGCATGAACACAGCAAAGCCAAATCCAGCTTTCTGTCCTAGGAAATGCTTGTGGGAGCATTTCTGAAAAGCGTGTTCCCAGCTCTGCCTCAGAGTCCCTCTGTGACAGGCACTGAGTCTTTCAAGACTTCTAAATACTGTTCTTTACAGATTTACCAAAATGTATAAATAGACACCCGCTCCCAAACCACAACAAAAGAATTTTAATAAAACTAGAATGATGTAAGGTGTCAAAGTCAAGCCTCAAGAGCCAGGAAGAGCCAGCACAACTGTGGCCCATGAGACCTTCATTACTACCCATACGCTGATGCAATCTTGCAGGACGTGCACTCAGGCTACTTTTTTCGAAAGACCACCTGCTAATGTAGCACCCAGAATAGATTTTCAAGCTAATGAATATGTATTCAACCTCGTTTTTCAATATATGACTACAGCCTTACATGCAGTACACCTTTTTTGACCCTGTTGTGTTAACTTTCTCCTAGGTTTGCCTATGGTTTTCATATGTTTCTAACATCTAGGGGCACAGAAGCGTATCAATTAACTTTCAGAACAACAATGAAAATAACAAAGATGAAAAACGAGGTAAAGAGAAATTAAAAATGAATGCACTTTGCTACTCAGTGTGGGAATGCCCATCTTCTTTCTGCTGATTGTTTGAGCGTGTCTGTTATTCTGGAAAGGAATGTTCCTTTCCATTGAGAGCTTAAACTCTACCTAGCTGCCCCATTGGTACCTGAATCCAGACTATGCATTTTCACCCTCAACACTTGTTTGGGGTTTTTTTTAGGCTGCTTTCTACCCTAGAGATGTCCAAAGTAGCCAGACAAGCGTATGTTTTCCCTCTGTGAAGGTTATCTAAGCTGGTCTGCTTCTGGGCATACCTGGAAAGACGTATGTCTTGTCCACACAGGTAATCTGGCCGTCACAGCCCTGCCAAGACCCTCCACTGAACCTCACTTAGATATTCGGTGTATCAGAAATTGGAATGACTGCGGTCAAAATCTTGGGAAGTGATTCTTAATCACCAATCTGCCATGTTCTAAAAGTATATGGCAAACGCTCAAGAGCCAGGGGTAATGCAGGCTGGGACTTGAGACAAAAACCCACCTTCTCACGAGCAGTGCCATTTGGTGCTGAAATACCGCAATATTCGACGGCTTTGATGTCTGAGGGATGACACCTCTAATAGCAGATTGCCTCCTAGTGCCACGCCAAGGTAATGACCGAGAAGGCAACGCATCGAATCACCGGCACCAACACAAGTATTTTCTAGTGAGTCTCGCATTCAGTTACCGAATAAATGTCTTATAACATTTAATGCCTGCTTTCATGAGTGGATCATCGTTTTCAAATAAAATTATCTTTAATCCACTTAAAAAAAAATAATACCAAAAAGACCATTTTGCCAAACCCCCAACAAGGTTGTCTCTGTTTTCTGTTGAGGGTTAGAGAGGTCCCATGTTTCAAGGAGTTTGTACCAGGGACATTTGGCATATTTTCTCAACTTCAAATTTTAACTTAGCTCCATCAGTTTTATCTTTTGGTGTTATACATAGTTACTTGCTCTTTACATACATGATACATACAATGAGGGAGGAAGAAAAAAAAGGAAGGAAAGAAGAAAATGTTTGTCTTACATCTTTTTCTTTCTTGGATGTCTTTTGGAAGTGCAGCTCCTCCATCTTCTTTCCAGAAATGATATACATAATCTATACCCTGCTTGCTTGGCAGAAGTAAAACAATTTTTTATCTCCCACCCTTCAGATCTTTCAGTAAGAACAGTCAAGTGAATTTCACACCTCACACAATTGCAAAGGCATTACAGGCACATTGAGAACACTCGACTCCGTTTGCTTCCAGGATAACGTATTTTTGGTAAGAAGTAAAATTTAGAGTATATAAAACATATCTCTGCA
>VZTM01037030.1:135-22303 GCA_013400555.1 Jacana jacana | reverse complement strand
ATGACCTCTTCAACTTCTCTTTTTCTGAAGATAGATATCACACATATTCTTTTCCACTCTTCAGATTCTTCATCCATTCTGCAGAGTCTGTAAGGAACTGAGATTGTAGAACCTAATACCACTTCCAAAAAGTAATAAAAGATGCATAAAAATGACTAATAGAAAGCAATCAGGTGAAAACTCTCATCAATCTGTAATTGGACGGAGTTGTATTAGAGAGAAAACTAACCTTTTGTCTAAAACAATTTGTCTAAAAATTTAGAACTACATCTAAGGTACGAGGTCTGTGTATATTTGGCTGAAAAAGGGGTGGAGATGGTAGTGGAAATAAATCATACATCAACCTCCCCCCCAATGTTTTAAAATAATTTGGGGAAGGAAGGCTTAAATTTTGCATCAAAGATATCATGTGGAATTTGCCCTAACCTGCCCTAGACAGGAGAGATGAGTTCAGTAGTATTATTTTGAGTAATTATTTCAAAGTATGATTTGTTCTTTTGTAGAAAAAACGTCCTTTGAGTGAGTGTAGGAGACAGCATTGTGGCTACAAGAATTGCAAAATTAATTTCTTCCCCTTTAGGTTAGGAATTATAATCTTTGCGCTAACTTTACTAAATATTTGTGAATGATAGATGCTGTGATTTGGTGGTTGTATATGCAGATCAGCCTGTATACAAGCCCAGAGCTTATGGAGTGGTTTACATTTCATGCTCTGGTTCCGTTTCTATACATTGGTCTGTGATTGATGATACTATTCTTTCAGAACATTTTCAATACGAAGTAACTACAATATCAGTGAAGTTATGTGTTTATTAGTTTAATGCTCTTTCACAGAAGTTGCAGTATCCAGTGATGCATGACAGCCAAAGCCTTCTGCTAGGGAGAGCTGAAATTTCATGTTGCAGTGTGATAATGTACAGCTATTACTTTGATGACTTCGTTGAAAATAGGTGTGTTTTCTTCAAGGAGGAAGAATCCAGTTTGTCAAAAGTCATCAGGATGGCAGAAAGAAAATTTTAAATATTCAAAGTAATTTCATTGATGGCTGAGAGAATGGAAGTATGGTGTAGATTTTATTCATGTTTGAAGTTGTTATATGAAAGTTATTCTGTTTAGCTGTGAATTTCTAGAATACAGTAATACTGCAGTATCCAGTTTTTGCTCTTTTGAGAATAATAGGATTGAATATAAATTTTGTGCCAGTTTATTTTTTGCTGATGAATCTGGCAAGTCACATCCTGAGGTGGGTGACTGATGGGCTAAGCTGTGCAGGGTTTAATGGGTTAATGTCAAGAGTGAGAATTGATGTTTTGTTTGAGTTCTTAGATAAGAGATGATAGTCTCTTCCTCATGGTATTTCTACTCTGTAGTATAATGAATGTTGTACTTTATTGTTTAGGACCCCTATAGCTCTTCCTGTATGCGCTATTTCAGTCTTAGAAACCTCTAGATTTTTGTTTTTTTCTTTGAAAGTGAGGGGGCTTTTTTGTTTGTTTTTATAATGCTTATATTGATTATTCACTTTGTTGTTTCTTTTCTTGATCAAGTGGGTAAGTTTGTACACTTTTAGATATGTAGTTAGAAGTTGCCCACTGTTGACTGTATAACTTTGGGTTTTGGGTTATCAATTATTCGTGATTAGATCTGGCTCCTTATTGGAAAATGTTTTAGGACAGGATAATACTGAGTTGTTTCTCTCAGTAGAAGGTAAGTCCCCTGGGAGAGAGAAAATTTAAATTTGTTTAGCTGATTTCTGTAAATTATTTTAGGGTTGTTGCATAAATATCTGTCATTGATGTTTGGGTGGTAAAAGATAGCACTTTTCAGACATCTATTGTGTTGTTATAGATAACAAAGCTTAGGGACCATTTTCTGTTACATGTTCTTTTAGCACTATGTGGTGAATGAGTACTTCTTGTTTTCATGAAGCATAAGGGGTTTTTTTATTTGATTTCTTTTGTAGTAGTTTTTTTTTCTCTTTTTCTGAATAGTGGCATAGCGTGTTTTCACATTGGCAAAAGTCTATGTAGAAAGTCTTATCTAGATTATGAGTATGTTACTTAGGAAGCAAATGTCACTGTTTACCTTGGCATTTTTTTGCTGGTGCACATTTTCCATTTCAAACACTATTTTTTAGCATTTTGTATATAATTTCTATAACGTGATAATCATTACTAAAGTTTTTCTGTTAGCAACTCAGGAAAAGCCTGAAGATCTAGACAGAATTGGCGGCTGAAAAATGCTTACCAAGCTATTTGCAGATACGGCAATATTTTAAAATGTGACGTACAAGAAGGTGGAGGGATGTCATCATATAGTTATTTCCCAGAAAGAACATTGGATTATGTATTAATGTATTAATGTAATTCATTGATATCCTTATTGAAACAAATCTTCTATTATTCTATTTGTTTAATGGCTTCATGCAGTTTTGGAAATCACAGATTTGCAAAATGTGGATATTGTGTCAGTACTTAGTAATTCAGGTCTATTATTGTCAGTTCAGTTTTTACAACACAGTGTTGATCAGGAAAATTGTAACTTTTTTAATGAAATGAAAAATCCAATTTTAAAAGTTTCTGTTTGGCCCTGAGGATGTAGCCTTAAGGATATGTACTTGCATTAGGAGGTAGTGCAGTCTTAAACACCTACTCTGAGTTACTGTGTGAGACAAGGCTAGCTGACAGCCAGCATGAGACAAGGTTTCTTAAATCTAGGAATAGCAGCTCCACATTTAACTGGCAGCGTACAGCTCTTCAACTTACAGACCTGGTCTAGCTCCTGCTAAAATTAGGTTTGCTATTGATATCAATTTGAAATTGATTTGGACTTTGACTGACATTTGCCAAATGGTTTACTTATAATAATGATTTGGAGTGTGCCCAGGAGGGTTGAAAAATTTAAAAGCATTGTCACGAAAAGTATTGAAAAATTCCAAACTGCCCAAAGATCAGAGAAATAAATAGGACAGGGAAAGACAAATAAGAAGCTGAAACATGAGTCAAAGCTTCATCTTGTGTAAACAGATAGCAGGAAAAGGAGGGAATGTTTTCTATGAAAACAATGGACCTGAATCGGTGTGCTGTATGTCAAAAGGGGGGAGTATGAGTAATGCCGAAGCCAGAAGTACACTTTGAGAGCAGCTGTTTTGGCACGATCATTTTTCTTCAACGTTTATCTTCTGCAGTGGTAGGTGCTGTAGAATTGACCAGGAAAAATGTCTGTTTCTGAAATGTTCAAACCATTTTATGCTGAGGATACCAGGACACAACGTGCTGTCAGCTTCTGTGCAGTAAGGATGGGAATGGAGAGGCACAAACAGGACAAACTATGAGATTGAGGAGCAGGCAACTGCCATGATGTCTACACATGTTGGCTTTCCCTGGAACTGGAGAGGCTGGAGGTGGTGTCTTGGGTACCAGGTCCTTGGTCACACCTGGCATAGATTTGAATCCAGAACCAGCCACCCTTCTGTCCCTGTGGCTCCTTGATGAACCATGCTGTGGGGTGACCACTTGGGAGATCACCTGGCTCCAGGCAGTCAGCATCTGGACAACATTAGTGTGTATGTCCTATATTAGGTGTGGCTTCCTATCAGAGGCAATTTTGAATACCTTAACAATTGTTCCAAGACAGAAATAAAAATTACTTGAGAGGATCATTCTGCAGCATTTGGTCTCCCCCTTGCTTGGTTTTGATTTATAGGAATTGCTGGCAGCAAATTCAAAGCCATCTAGGTAATGGTCCACAGCATGAGGTTCTCAAAATAAATACAATAAATGTAATCTATGTTTTGAGAGGGTTTTTTAAATTTCTGTATGACTCATTGGCTGATTTGGAGGCACTTTGTAATAATGAATACGCTGGTATTAATAAATACTGTATGTGTTAGATGTTTTAGGCTTTAATTTATTAATTAGCTCAATATGATGTACTGTTTTTGAAATTGAAAGATTTAAGAGAGTTATTTCTTGACAAACACTTTTAAGTGATATTCCCAGAAATACAAGCTCAGTTTTCTGTTTTGTATTTTCCTGGCTGAATTATACTCTTGACTGGAATGGTCAAATCTCAGAAAGAAATCCCAAAACAAACAAACAAAAAAAAACAACCCAAAGCTTTGGGCAAGGTGTGAACTAATCCTCTCTCAAGAAAAGAAGTAGTAAATATTTCCAGTGCACTACTGACAGAGGTGTAGAGCATGCTGGTGTGCCCCAAATGAATTTTTAAATGCTTACACACTTCATGTTTGTTCTCTTACTGCTAAAATAAGCTATACAACTGTTTGAAGAAGACTGAGCCAGAAAATAAAGAGCAACAGGTTGTCATAATCACGGGTATCAGTTATCCATGGGGCATAACAACTGGTGCTAAAACCAAAGGTGCTCTGGCTTGAACTCAGGGGAGGTAAACCTCTCCAGGAGACAGAAAGTCAGCCCAAGCATGAAGGTGGCTGTCCTCTCTGTGAGCATCCTCTGAGCTTGTTTCTGTAGAGAAACGGATATTTTCCTTTAGTTTAGAGACTGAGTAATTTACTAAAACCCTAGCAAACTGCTATTTTGCTTTTATTGCAATGAGTTATATGTGAAGGTTTTTGTTTGTTTTTTTTTAATGTACACCCAGAAGAGTCACAAATGAGAGAGAAAAGCATTCTGGAAGTAATGAGCATTAAGAAAATGTACAAGCTGTGAGTCTTTGCAGAAATTATGTTTTTAACTAACTTTTTTTCTTGTTGTAAGTGCCTGAAATATAATTCAGATGCTGCTGAACGTCTGGGTTTTGCTGCACAACTGATTAAATGCAATAACTGCCAAAACATGTTATCCTCAGTTACATTTGACCCTCTGTGCTACACTATGCAGTATAATTTAAAAGCACAAGCCTCTGTTTTTCTAAGATACAAATAATCATTGCAGAATAAGCACAGTAGAATTGTGTTTACCAGATAATTTATTCAGTTTTCAGGTAAAATGGTTTCTAATTAAAAATTTTTCCGCATTAAAAAAAATAGTCAACTAAAAAATAAAAAGCTGTATCGTTAATATTTTATCTGTTTTTCTTAAACATTCCTTTAAGGCCTATGGGCGGAAAAATGGAGTTCAGAATATCCAGTCTATTTGACATGTGATTAGACATCACTTAGTCAATCATGTTTTCTAATTAATCAAAATGTGTGATAATTTTGTCCTCAATAAACAGCAATTCTTAGTGTGAAATATAATACATCCTTAAAAGTTTTGTAATAGCCAACCGAAATCCCAATTTTTCATGTCTTGAAGCAAAGAAAACCCAGTCATGACTGTTTATCTCTGCATCAAAAAAGCCCAACAACGAATTTTGAAATTCGGTATAAGGAAAAGAAAGGGAATGGAGTAATTCTTCTCCCCCCCACCCCCCTGAGTATTTTCACCAGTTACAAAATAAATAAAACCTAACAGCCACACTCACAAAAGCTACACCACCACCAGCAAAAGACATCATTATGTGCTTTATACTCCGCATTGATGTGCTGTATAAAGTTTCTGGGAAATAAATGCTAAAAAGCCCTTTAAAAAACATTTTTTGGCTGCACTAAAAAGCGTGCAGTGTTTGCAATAGCTGTACAGCCACGTCACTCACCTGACCTGAACCATAACTCTTAATTATTTTGGGACTGGGTATCCCACTATAATCGTGGAATAGACCTGGGATCAAATAAGACCAAAAAGAGAAGGTGGGCACTACTCACTCTGACCCACGTAGCACATTTAGCATTTGATCATACTAAGAAGTCCTGTTCCTGGGATTTCTCAGAAAGAAATAGGACTTTTTTTCAGTCATTGTGGTTTGGGGTTTGTTCAATTGTACACAGAAATAGGATCACAGCCTGGTTTTGCTGACCCGTACCTTCAGGAAAAAATTGAGTAACTTGCCTCACAGGTGAGAAGCTTTAGGGGTTTTATCTGACTCCTGAGAAGAAATGGAAGGACTTAGAGGAAAAGAAGTCTGTGGAAAAACCTATAGACTAGGCAGGTTTGGGAAGAAAGTTCAGACCTACCTTTTCTGGGTAAAATACCAAGAAGAACACTTAAAGGAACTGTATTTAGAGCTTATTTGTAAAGTATCACATTGTTATCATCAATGCATAATCCCACAGTAATTTATGCATTGTTTTCTTGTGGGTGTATTTGTCCCAAGAAAGAGCACGGAAAGCATTATTTGTTTTGAGCAAACAAAAGTTACGACTTCTCCAAAGGTACACAAAAGACCACTAGTGAATGTTTTTTTTTCCTTTTAACGTGACTAAGGAAGCATAAATCTTCTAGCCACTGTTTTTCAGATTATGCAACTTCTCTCACCCATGTTTTGCTGCTTTCGTGTGACTTTGAGGAACAAGAACATCTCAACTACCTGTATTATGTTGATATGATATTTATACAATTTTGAATATTCAAAATCATGATCAAATAGTCATATATGCATGGCTGCCTTTTAAATTCTTTTTTATTTATTATATGGAGAAAAATTTAAAAATTCTCTATCAGTGTGGATTTCTCTCTGGATGTCTCTACTTGAAATCAGACTAATTTGAAATCAGACTAATCTTTTCTTTTTTGCTTTTTGTATTTATACGTGGAAAAAATTAAATATGGGCATTTTTTGCAATGTAATTCAGAGCGAGTAAAGGTAAGAACATTAATGCAAGTGAGTTAGAAAAGTTTACTTCACTGTCAGTAATTAGTCAGTGCAGCCTTTCAGATGATGAAAATATTATTTATCTCACTGTTCCTCCATAAGACCTGATTCTACAAGAATACCTAAGAGAAACTTAACATTTTTAAGTTTTTCCAGGTGATGATTTTTGAAGATACTTTACTTCATATGAGAATGTAGTCCTACTGGTATTTAGTCATTTTTCTTTATGCAGTATCCAAACCACATTGATTTAACTGGGCTTCCTAAAATACTTCTACATTAAAACACCAGTGAACCATTGCAAGAAGAATTAACCTTGTTGGAAAAAAAAATTCAGAAAAATACAATTATGCTGCAGTTTTAGAATAAATGCCACTACTTTCCAGTGAGCGGGGGTTTTTCATCAAAAAGGCATTTTTACTGCCAGGATTTTATTCTCACTTGATGTCAATTGAATCTATATCACTGGCCTATTGTCTTAGTAATCTGTGAAATAAAATAAATCTGCATGAAAGTTACAGAAAAACTCCATCAAAATATAACAGTATTATCAACAATAAGAATAAGGCTTGATAAATGCTGCCTTCCAAAAGATTTTATGAACACATAGGAGCCTGTGCTTTGGAAGAATACCTTTTCACCATAAACTGAAAATGTTTTACTTGATGTGAGCATGCTATGACAATATGTTTGATTAATTCATTCTTTCTAATGGAAGACAGCAATTAAAGAAATTAAACACTTTTCTTCCAACTTGATTTTTGAGATGGCTACAATTTTATTGAGCACAATGTATTATACAGCACCACACATTCCCCTGCGAGGAAAAAAGGCAGCAGTCACCTGTAACCACTGTTACCTGCTTCTTATCAACTACCTGGATTTTCAGATACATGATGCATGTGTGGAAGAAAATGAAACATCCTAAAATTCACTGTTTTAGCTCCGTTATTTCACTGATTTAAACTGTAACACAGATGGTCCACAGAATGGAGAATTTGCCTAGTTGTCTGGCCCACACCATGCAGCAATCCATCATCTTTCATGTGATTCTAATCCTTTAGCAATGCATATCATCAGAGGTGCTCTCCTGGCCTCTCATTTGTTGTGTAAACATTATTTTGCAAATTTTCTTTTTAATGGCAATTCAAATTATTTAATTATAAATAATGTTTTTTTTTTCAAATCTTAGTTCTCATTAATTGAAAATGTATATATTTGTATAACCCTGCTGTAAAACTAGCTTAAGAACTAGCAATAAATCAGATGTTAATGATGAGGGGAAAAAAATTGATCTAGTTCTAGTATTGAATGAAATGTGTCTCTGTATCAGATAAAGCCAAGTTTAACGTTCAGTCCTTCAAACACTGACCGGGACTGTTTTTTGTTAAGCGATATTATGTACTATATTTAGTAACTGATGCAAAAGTTACTGAACTGCATAAAAATTCTGATGTGTTAGTAACTTTTTGCTCTAAAAAGCCAGTGAGAAGTGGGGTTACATTTTGCTAATTCAATGAAATTGAAGGATTCTTTCTATATTTTGGATGCTTTGTTTCCAGACTGAGGAAACAAACCAGTGGTCTGATCTGTGTGACGTGTTTGTGATAGTGACTTGTATCACGATGCAGTGGAAATCAGGGTCTGCACTCACAAGAGGATTCCCATCATCTGAGCAAGCAGTTGACTTTTGCTTTGAAGCAAGATTGCCTAATCAGACATGGTCTTGACTGATGAAACTGTGGCTGCTCTGATAAATCTGCAGATAAATACCTAATCCTGTTTTAAAATGTGACTAAGTAGCACCTTACATGAGTGGGAAACTAAAAAAGCCAGGCTTTGGTCTTTTATCAACCTGTGCCCAATGCTAATAGTTGTTTTGTGCCGAATGCTAATAATTGTTTTATGCCTAATTCTAATAAACATCACTTGAGATATCTGCTGAGGACTACAGGCTTGTTTAAGCTAATGCACATCAGCTATGATATGTGCTGGAAGTGCTCTCATTGCCCCAGTGCAGAGACCAAGTTAACTGTGTTTTATGGGATTTACAATAAGGAGCATTTATGCTGTGTGGCTATACGTTAAGCTATGTTACAGTCAGCAGAGGGGATGTGATCTTGAAAAGTCTGGCAAGAAAATAGTATCTAGCTAGGGCTGAACTTCAGAAACCTGGTGAGCATACGGTGGTGCTGAGGGAAAGGCTGCTTGCAAATGTTTGGTCAAAATTAAAATGCGTTGCTCTTTGAGAAATCAGACCTTGAGCCAATTATTCTGTACACACAAAATGTGTGTTACCTAATCAGAATTTCAGAGAGAAAGGATTACCTGATTAGTCCAGTGTCTTTATGGTTCCCTTCGTAAACAGGGAAAACAACTAGTGGGCAGTTTTTGCAAATACAACATTAAAAGAAAACTGTGCCTGATTCCTTTTGGTTGCATACTAATGCATTATTAATGATGGGGCAGAGAACTGCAGGAATCTGGGAGCTCCTACTTCCCTAAAATGGAATGGTTTTGCAGAGATTGTATTTCCTTAAAGTGAGCAGTCTGCCAGAGTGTATCTGTCTCCTAAGAAAGAGGAGGGAAATTCATTATCTTTGTTTACTGAGGCTTTAAAAGCATCTCCTGAACCTCTGCACTCAATACATTGAATATATGTTGTAAAAAGTCAGATCTCCTCCTGAAGGACTATGCAGGAAAATAATGTTACTTCATATAAAAAGCCAACAGTCTTTCCGCACAGGGTGCCGGCTTCTTCTGACCCTGACTTCAAACACAGATCCCCCCAAATGCTTTCTCACTATGCAGTTGCATAACTAGCTATTCTTGTGCATTTTCCTTTCATATCTCCAGGGAAGGAGACAGAGAAACAAATCTGGACTTAACCCCTTGTTATACCAGCAGAGAGTAACATTTATAAGCCATCATAAGTTTGGATGTTTTCTCATTTCTCTGCTATGTTAATGTTAGTAGCTCAATCTTTAGAACTACAGCATAGTGCTTCATAGTACAAACAGAAGTCAGATGAACAAAATAATAAAAACTGTTTGAATAATTTGAATTTCCCAAAAGGATACTATAGCATGATTCGAAATACTTTACAGTATGGAATATGATCTTTAAGGTCCCTTCCAACTCAAACCATTCTATGATTCAATTAATTACTTTGCTACTGACATTGATATGAAAGAGTAAACTTGCTTTCACAAAAACAGAGCCAATTTGAGTCCAGTTCCCACATAAAGATACACTTTTTCTCAGAGAAAAATTGAATCCCTTGAGGCCTGGTCCTTTTTGCAAGCAATTCTGACCCAATTCATGTGTATTACTTGTAAAATTTATATCCTGCTCTCATTCACAGACACCGCATGAAAAATTATGAGGAAAAAATGCATTGTTGATTGCATCAGCTTTTTCTTCTTTATTCCCACAGGCACAACAACTAACAGATCTGGAGCAAAAACTAGCAGTTGCAAAAGATGAATTGGAGAAGGCAGCCCTTGACAAAGTAAGAAGTGTAATGTAATGTAAGCATGTTTATCTCTATCACCTGAGAATGTTTCAGTGTAATTTGACAAAAACAAATGAAAGTCTTACAATGATGTAGGTGTTTACTTAATTGCATGTACCTGGGTGCAATGCTACTGAAGTCAGTGGAACTAATTATGATGCATGAAGTTATGTAGAGCTGCAAAGTTAGTTAAGAGGAGGGCAATCAGATTAGAAAGAAGCATCTCAAAAACCCACAGAAAGCCAAGTACTACGATTTTTTCTATGTGCAAAAGTATGTTAACGAGAGTGATTTTTGTTGAGGTTTAGTCATAGTTCCAGGTAGAATGCAGTAGATAAACGGGTCAGGCTTTTGTTAGGGTGGCACTGATGTGACTGCAGTGGTCAGAGGTGGCCACTCAGGACAGGGAGACAGCAGGGAATCTCAGGAAGAGGACAAAGCAGGACACATTTGCTCCTGACAGCTGGGCAAAAGGGGAACTTTATTATAGATTTAGGGTAGCTGGGAAGAGAATGTCATGCAATAGGAAATCAGTTTATGAGAAAAAAACAACCTCCATATGTTCTTAAAGACAACTCTTTGTTTGTTTATTTTCTAGCATTTTCAGGTTCGATTAGATGTTTTAAAAAAGTATAAAAAATACCCCTTGCATTAAAAGCATTTTTCTTTTATCTTCAATATTGCAGTCACTGAAATCATCCTCTTGAGTGAGGATTTGCATCCAGCATTGCAAAATATAAACAATCACAGTAAGATTATCCAAATCTGTGTTGCATCTGATGATATATCATGTTTCTTGTCAGTACAGTGAACTGAACTGTTCCACATATTAATTTAAAAATTAAGCAAGTTCTTTCTTTGCTCGTATAACACTGACAGACATGGTCTTTTACTAGTACCGATACACTGTTTGTAGCAATGGCAAGAGAGCAATGCCTGCTGTAAATTCCTTCTAAATGCAGTTATTCATTACAATGCAGTTATTCATTACAATGCAGAGAGTTGTGAAGGAGACAGCAAAGAACACTTGACATCAGGAACTTTTAATGAGAATGCTATTAAGGGATTCTGTCTGCAAATTAAAAGGGGATTTGCAGCACACCCAACTGACTTCTCTGACCTTCTGTTTCTTTTCTATTAAATATTATAGAATTTTAATTTAGGGCTCAGTTATGGTTTTGTAGGCTTACCAGAAATCCGGTGTCATCTTCTTGCAAATTGTCATTGCAACAGTCTTTGGATGGAATCATTGCTTACATGCTGTGAAAGTGCAGTGGAAATAGCAAGCAGGAGTTAAAAAGGCAGGCCAGAGGAAGGAAAAAGGCAAAGTTCATGACAGTGAGAACTGTGAGACAGTTTCATGAGATTATAAATGTCTGTGCTTGACTAGTTCTAACTGCAGAGTCGTAAGACCATTTGAGTTGCAGATACCTTTTGCCCTGGTTAAGAGCTTTTTGTAGGAACTATGAATTAAAAAAAGTTATAGACAGCTGATAGCTCATCCATATGAAGTCTTGGCCTTAACTATTTTGACAATGCATACATAGTTTCAGCTAAAGGAATGGAAGCAATATGTAAAGCAATGCACGTTTTTGCAATATGAGCTGTATTTGAAATGAATAATTGAGTGATCAAACCTCAGACTGTGCCTATAAATAGGCATTAAATTGTACTTTTATTTTGGGAGGCTGTCAGGCTTTTCTATTAAATATTAGTTTGTGCTGACAGTGGACTTGGTGTCTCTCGTAAGTCTATTTACACTACAGCACTTTTCTAGTTCCCATGATGGACCCTTGGAAGACTGACAAATTTTGCATTACCACAGCCTAAATTAATCTATATTGAATTCAACCCCATGACAAGAGTATAAACAGATCTGGGAAATCTGAAGATATGCGTCTTACATGGCAGTAATTTAACTATCAAGCAGCCTGTTTTGACCACAATCACATCCATGCAAGGTTATTCAGAACTTTATCAAATTACATCCTTGGTTCCAAGAGTGTTTCCTTATGTCATATTCTTGTGCTGCCCATTTATAGGTCTCCTGTCAGCAAAGTCAAAGTTGAATTTTGCTACCCATAGGATGAAACTGAAATATTCTGCTTTTACTTTTGAAATGGCAAATTGGCTGACCATAGGCAAGGTAGAACAAGCACTGGATTGTAAGGGCAGGAGATGAGATGAGAGTACAGGAAACTATCCAGAGGGATTTCTGGACAGGAGGAGTGTTGTTTCAATTAATGTGATTTTCAGGGAGCGCTTGGGTCATATAGTGCTATAACGGCTGAGTCCATGTCTTCAAGCCAAGTTAGACGGTCTGCTACCTCTGCCAGTTTGGTGTCTGAGCTTATTTTGACTAGGTCAAATGGTGATTTGTATTCTGTGTACAGATACTGCTGGAAAAGGCAGGGAAAAGGATATATTGCATGAAAAGAAGTATGCTAAAGACTCCTGTGTCAATTAGAAATTAAAAGATCTCTGAGTCAGATGGATGAAGTTATCCTTTCCTTTTTACATTGCCATTAGGTCAGAGGCATATTGGTCTGACTCAGGATTCATACATTTTAATAAGTAGTTATTCATACAAAGTGCTGTCCTCTTTGATGATAATCTAGCATTCTTCCACACTGCACACATCTTAAGGAAAAGACATTTGATTTTATCTGTTGGCAAACGAACTAGACTTCATTCTACCTCATATTTCTTTGATTTTCCTTACTGTGATGCGCATTAATGGTCTTTTTATGATTATCTTTTATTTAGCCATTGAAATGTACCCTTCTAGCTGGTTTTGTATATTTTTAAAGAAACACACAGATTATCCCAGTTATGAGATAAACTTTCCCTGAAATGGAATGAGGGAATGTATCTGATGTAAAATATGGAATGTTTGTCAGGTTCTAAAAAGCACTTGTTCAGCGAATAAACAAAAATAAGGTGGTAGGTGCTGAATGCCACTGCAATTCAGATAACTGAAATATTTTTATATTTTGTAATATTTCACATACATAGTATGTAGTGTGTAGTATGTTGAGTATACATGTATTCTCCATCACCTTTTGCCATAGTATAGCTTACAATACTTGATTTATGTATCTTCCAAAAAAATCTTTCCTTCTTAAAATGTGCTAATATACCCTGTAGTTATAGACATATTCTTAATGTAAAGAATAAGAGCAAGTTACTTATTTTAAGGCCAAATGCTGCTGAACTTGACCTGAACTGAGCATAAGAAAGTTACTTCAATATCTAACATTTCACTCTAAGTGACTTGCTGTGTAGAGCATGGATTTAAAATGAGATTTCTTCAGTGTTGTAGTTATTTCACTTTTCTTACTGTCTCACCTTATTTTGATGACAGACTGCTATTTTCATTAATACATCTATCTGTATTTCTGTGAGTAATATAGCAGCATTCTATCTAACATGACATGCAAGCACTTCCTCACTGAATGGTTTTAGTTTGGCTGCTTGATAGACAGTAATGGAACCAGATAATCATATTCTTAACAGAAGAAATCACCTATGGTTTATTTACTATACACTGCAGCAGCATAACATGCTCATGAGGGAGGTTGTCTTTGTTGGATTAAAATCAATATTTATAATCTGTGGATAAATAACAAATATTCTGAACATTATAAACAAAGTTCAATGCAAAGTTTGCATTTTTGCTATACCAGTGAACATTTGCTTCTCTCTATTATATGTAAAAGTCTGGACACTGTATGATACTTGGTAGATTGTATTTTTGTTTCTTTTCAGATAAAATAATGTTTAATAATTACTTGGAGTAATCACCATGGATATAACTTCATGGAGAAAAGTCAAGAGTGCAATGACTTTCTAGACAGTTTGGTGTGTAACGTTCTGTAACCTAATCGTATAAAAAACCTGCTTTAAACAGCCTCAGTTTCTTCTGTTAATAAGAAAAAGCAGCAGCTGTTCATATATGTTTGTTTTGATGCAGAGAGAGAAAGCAAACAATTCTGTTTAGAATAATGCACCTTAGAGAAGTGATGATTTCTTATTTTCCCCAGGAGTCACAGCTGAAAGCTCTGAAGGAGACAGTGCAGCTTTGCCTGTCTTCCGTTCTGCACAATCAGCCTCCCGCTGTGAATCTAATCCCTTCAAAACCAGCTGAGAAGCCAACATCCCTGCTTACAAAGGGCTCAAAAGTTGCATTTCAAGTGACAAGCACCAAGGTACAGTTTCTCTCTTTCTTTTTTTTTTTTAAACATCTTTGAAAGTTTGTCCTGTAAGAGCACCAAACTGGAACTAAGGAGGATTTGAAATTCATTGAAAGATTAGGATGAATTTTGAGGATAATTCTAAGCCTGTTTCTTATGTCAATAAACTTTTTTCTCATTTTAAAGCTGAGAAGCAGCTACCATTTTTGCTGAGCAACAAAATTCTATCTATCACTTGCTAAATGGACCATGTCTGCATACCAAATCTACAAGGAAGATGGATTTGCATCTAAACCAAGTGAAGTTGCTAATTTATAGGATTATTTACCTGTGAGGCACTGATAATGAGTTTGTGGTAAAGTAGCACTAAACAGTAAGACACTTTTTCCTTATTATATTCTTTTTAGTGAAAAAGAGTGATGTAAAAATGAAAAATAGTCTGCAACACCAAATCAGACTTGCCAAAAGGGATCTATGGAATCAGTAATAGGCCACAGGGAATATGCAGAAGAAAGAAGAAAGCATGAGAAAAAGATTTGATTAAAAGTTTTTTTATTGAGTAGATTCAAGCATTTTAATGTAGTCATGATTTAAAGTGATTAACAACTGTCCTGATAATTTTCATCTCCAGAGTTGCATCTTGCTCATGTATTCAACTGATTCAATAGATCTAGAAGAACTGTGTGATTTCAAGGAAAAAGGAAGTTTTACAGAAGAATGACCAAAGGACGCTTTAGTATCTTTTTAAATTCCAAACCTCTTTCCTGAAATATAAATAGAAATTGCTAATTCATTGCCAATTTGTAATTTTTATACAGCAGCTCCTGATATTCACCATTAGCACAGAGACTGAAGACAAAAATTAGTAATCTTTCCATATGTAATTAAAATTGAAATATAATTTCAGAAAGCGGAATATAATTAAAAAACTGGATCTTCATATTACTACTCTTACAATAATGATTGTCAGTTCCTTAATAACTCTTTTATAGGAAGTAATATTCAGTCCAAAAAAGTATTACCTCTGGAAACAAAACAGTTTTAATTAATTGCAGCACACAAGAATATTGTTGCTCATTTAGATTAAGATCACTGGTTCCGTGTTCTGCAGGAGAGTAGACTTTTCTTTTGTAGGTCATGCAGTCTGAGCTTCACTCTGGGATCTCAGGAGGACATTTTTCCTAATTAATGTGTCTGTAGAGTTGTTGATCTTGTTCTTATTGTCCTTCTCTTCAGGTTGGAAATATTTGTGCCTCTGTCATGAAAGGACAGGTGTGCTCAAGGGTAAGGCCCAGCAAGCCACACTGCTTGTGTTTAAGATTGATTTAGGGTCAAAGCCTTTGAAACAATTTAGGTTTCCTTGGTTTTAAAGGTATCATTGTAATGCAACAAAATAATGGGAATGCAGTGTAGAGATTAGAATTAGATTTTTGATATTTGACTGAAACACAGAACACTCGTCTTTCCATGAAACATAACTTTTGTGTTTAATGTTCCTATTTGTAAAATGTATCAGTATTTCCATGCTCCAGCCTTTTGAGAACCAGCATTTAAATTCTTATCCTTCTGGATGAGAAGTGCTTGAATAAGTTGTATTGCCTTATAGACGTTGCTCACATTCCTCTGCATTTGGCACATACCATGAAAATGTCTGAGAAAATAATGGGCTGCAATCCTCTTCTTCCACACATTGACACCTCATTATTACAAATCTGTGCATTATCTGTGATTATAAAACCACTGAGATCTGCTACTATGAAATAGGTTGTCAAAGAGCTGTATTATAGAAGGCTTTTTTCTCTGACATTCATTCTTATGTGTCTTTTCCTTGGCTGTTTTTTCCCCTCTTGCAAACCAACTAACTCTAACTACAGTTGTATAGCTTTTTTTTCTTTTTTTTTTCCTTTTGCATAAACATTTTCATATAGCAGGCTAGTATTTTTTGTGATTACTTAAATATGCTTCCATATGTAAAAATGGGAATTTCAGATGAACAACACTTATGCATCTTGTCATGTCTGATAAGCAACACTTTCACCTTCAGGGAAGAAATCATGATTCAGCTGGTAAATATCTTATTTCAAAGATATTCCCATCCAGCCTAAAAATTGCTTTCTACAGTTGCCAAACTTCTCTTGAATCCATTGAAGGATACATCATGTGATACCTGTATCACTTAGCAGCAATCATCTCTAGAATAAGGGGGCCTCCCGCTTCAAAACTGGTAACCATAATACCTGAGTGCTTGTTAGAGATGATATTTCACACAAGAACGTGGTGCAAAGATAATTAGGAAAGCAAATTGCCACATTTCTTTCCCATTGAGTTATTTTCGTCTTTCTAGAGAATTTAGTGTAAAGAAGCATAAACTAGGTTTAAAAAATCAGTGCACAAAAGTGCCTGAATTGGTGCAAAAAACATTTGTTATTCTGGCTAGCTTGGTAACTTGGAAGAGTGGGTAGTAATGAAAAATTCTTACATTTAAATCATAGAAAAAATCTGTTAAAGTGATCAAAAAAAGTATCAGTCTGAGGTGCATTTTGTGACATCTCAAATTAGTTAATGTTTACAGTATACAAGAACATAAAATACAGAATTTACCATTTGAATTGGCACTAATGTTTCATACCAAACCCATTTTCCTTTTCACGTAACCATCATAACACTGATGCTGGTGCTGAAAGCATTCGCCATTACGAATGGATTTAGGGCTTTGTGGATACAAGTTCAAAGGCACTAAACTCAAGCATAACCAGAAGGTTGATCATTAATCCTGAACTATGAGGTCTGTAACTTTCTGGATTATTGGCAGTTATTTTTATTATATAGTTTCTTTTGCACTGTAATGTCGCTGCAATAATGTTCTGTGTTCTGCCAGTGGAAAATTTTCCCAAACTAGTTGAGAGCTGTTGAATCTGGCTTTTGCTGTAGCAACTTGCCTTGGGCACAGTAGCCTTGTGCCCATTACAGAGGTGATGAGGAAAGACAAAAATGAAGAGGAGGGCCGGGAACTGAAACTTTGCTTTCCTTTTTAATCTCCAGGTGATGTAGATGCTTAAAGAGTGTTGTTAATGGATGGAAACTGGCTAGGGTCCTTGCTGTGGGAAATGTAGGTTGGTATAACCTGTGAATCAGAGCACTTGCTTTTGAGGCGTTTTCTGCACTGACTGTATCTAGGCATAACAAACAACTCTGAGAATTTATATGGCACCAGTAGCTAGAATGCATTCTTATTTCATTTGCTTAAATTTCTCTTTCTGAAAAAGGTTAACATTATACCTTAAAAACAAATTATAGCTATCATTGAAATATCTTTAGCTGTGCAATATAAATATACCTGTGCTCCAAATGCAACAAAATGTGCTTTAATAACACTGTGGAATGTTAATGGCAAACTAAAATCAGAAGTGAAACAGAAGAAAAGTCTATTTCCAATAGCAAGGTTGAATATACAAATTATGGGGAATACAGTGACACAGATATCAGACTAATAGTGATTAATTTGTTCTATAGTACGTTTTGTGTATTCCTCAAATGAATTTCTTCATTATAAATGCTGTGTGGTTTTTGTGTGTTTTGTGAACTGTGCTATTTTAAGACTGGAAACACACATAAATTTCAAACTGTAAAGAATAACACCCCTTCCCATATCAAACATTGCATATGTGGAAAACCCATCTATGAATGCCTCTTCAGTGTTCTAGATTTTATAGAATCATAAAATGGTTAGAGTTGGAAGGGACCTTAAAGATCATCGATTTCCAACCCCCCAGCCATGGGCACTTCCCACTAGAGCAAGTTGCTCAAAGCCCTATCCAGCCTGGCCTGGAACATTCCCAGGGACGGGGGTTCCACAACTTCTTTGAGCAACCTGTTCCAGTGTCTCACCACCTTCACAGTAATCAATTTATTTCTGATATCTAACCTAAATCTCCCCTCTTTCAATTTAAAACTATTATGACTCTTCCTATTGCTACGCTCCCTGACAAAAACTCCCTCAACTTGATGGACAAAATATATGTTCAATAAGAATGAGAATTATCCTTCTGTAGAAGTGTACAGTACAGATTGAAATAGGAACTGTCACTCCATTTTTAAAAGATTTTAAGATTTCACAAGAAAATGCATCACTTTTGTGGTAAAAACTGTTGCAAGGAACTGATGCTTCTGCCTTATATATTGTGAATATTGTGGATTCCAGCATACATTGAGTAATGTAAAAATTTAGAAAAGTTCAAGTACTGTGGGCCAGACTCATTTTGTCTGGAATTAAGTATTTCATTCCCCATCAAAGTGAGCTTGAGGAACTTTATGTCTTTACTAAGCCCAAGAAAGTGTTCTTGTTGAGAGCTTGTAAGACTGTTCAGAGAAGGTACAAGTCTGGAAGGCTGGACAGGATCCAGAGAAGGTAAACTCTGAACAGCATTTTGAAATGACCATATGGGAAATCAAGAGGCTGAATTTTCTGTGTTGGCACAGAAATAAAGTATTTAGGTTAATTTTAAGCTCACAGTTATACTGAGCACACAGTTACTGAGTGTCTGCTACAAACACAGAGCAAGGCTGTTGAAAAAATACAATGATTGTAGTGTCAAGAGTCTTGGCTTTTTTAATAATTAGGAGTTTTGAAGGTGTGTTGTTTTCAGTTGGTTGGGTTTTTTTTATAAATAATCTACTTATAAAGGGTTTATCTAGAAAGCCAGAATAATTCTTACGCTCTAAACCTTATCCATTTCATTCTAGAAAAGTAGAAATTTTTATATAAATACTTCTGTAAAACAATAATACTTTATTATTTGCACTAAATGCTATTTATAGAATTATTATCATATTCCTGATAATGCTCTAGTATATTATAATTATATAATTAGCCAAAAATTTGAAAAACACAACAGTCACGTGTACATTTCTTAAAAATATGCATAGACATTTTGAAGAAGTAAAGAAACATTTGAAATATGTAGGGTGGACCCAATCCACGTTGACTGAACAAAGCTTTTTGAAAATATCTTCTTAAGAGTGTTTCTGTAAATGCTGGAAAAGTGACAGAATAGCTTCAGATTCATGAAAAATTAGCTAGCTGAATGTAGACATGTGTCATCTCAATCCTTTCCCACTCTGTATGTCATTAAAGCAAGCCACATCAGAAAAAATTACTTCAGGAAATATTTTCTGTTTTCTAAAATCAAACCTATTACCATTAATTGTATTTATCATAATACTCCAGTATGACATGAGGTCCTGACACAAAACAATTGCAAATTCTTTGCTCAAGAACCCGTGAAACAACATAAATAGTTATGGACTAATTTTTGTTCTTATAGGAAAGATTAAGACACTGAAAGCTTTTCTGATGTTTCTTAATATTTTTACTCAGTGACCTGCATGTAGCAGGCTGAAAACCTAAGTTGGAAGTTATTTCTCCTTGTGCATTATATTTCAAACTGACATTATAGATTTATGTCAGGAAGCACCCCAAATCTTGTGTGTAATAACCCCATCCCAGAGGATGAAAGGTGAGCAAATGGAAAAAGAAAGGATGCTAGTCTGAATTTAAAAAGAAATTAGTGATATGAATTGGATATCTGAAATTTACAATATGTATCCACTTTTTGGTAACATAGTCTCTCTTTTGTGGATTTGGAAAACCAAAGCTTTAACACATAAAATATTTATGACTGTTTTTTTCCAATTTTATATTGATTTTTTTGCTGCTTGCTTCCTTGCTCTAGACTGAATAATTCTCTGTATCTGTCTGGTATTTCAGACCACAAAGGTATAGAAATGCTCTAGTATTCAGGTATTTTCCTCCGTTTCCCTGCTTTCTTTCATTCTCCTGTTCTTTATTGCTAAATACTCATAATTTCTCCTAAATAACTGTTTTTCAGCATCATTTAGGCAGAACATTAGGAAAGAATTTTTCATAGAAAGAGTGGTCAGGCACTGTAATCAGCTGCCCAGGGAGGTGGTTGAGTCACCATCCCTGAATGTGTTTAAGAATTGATTAGATGTGGTGTTGAAGGATATGGTGTAGGGGAGAACCTTGTAAAGCAGGACTGATGGTTGGACTCAATGATCCCAAGGGTCTCTTCCCACCTGAATGATTCTATGATTACCTCATTCCCTTCTGACATATTCCCTTCTGACATTTGTCCCTTCCTTAAGTTTAAGAATAATAAATCTTATTAGGCTATTTGTTTTCCTATAATATGAGCATTCAGATCTGAGAGAACAGCGGGTCCAGTGTTGTCTGAGGCAGCTCTCTTGAAGGGTCTATTTTAAAGTGTCTGCTTCAAAGAGATCATAAAATATAAGGTCAGACTGGAGACAATTAGCAAAACTTTTTATTTCATCAATCTACAGGATAATACAAATAAATACAGATAGAGCACTGCATACTTGGATTTATTTGGGAATTAATTACATGCTCACAATTGAGGGGGAACAAAGTAGTGTGTGTCCTCAGAACTTTATCAGAGAAAACAGAGGTTGAGCCTAATGGCACAAAATATAACGTCTGTGGTCATCTACACATAAACAGCAAGAGGACTGAGGTCGGTGAATAGATTTGTGCTCCATTAAAGCCTTAGGAATTCTGCCTCGGTGGTACCTCCATGCTGCTCTGCTTTTATTGCTTCAAACTTTGATTCTGCCAGAGCTAATGAGATATTACTGATACCTGCAGTTTCAGTGACCTGTAGATCACTGCATTCTGCACAGGGATTGGAAAACCACAATTAAAAAAAAGAAAAAGGCAATTACTAAATGCAGAGTCAGCCACATTTTTTAATATGGGGTAATGACATGCAATCATATAACCCTTTCCTAATGCATAAACATTATGAGAATAAAATAGCTTTGAAAAATTACACTCTCCATTGTTTTAGAATGTCATTTCAAAGAAAGTAATGAATACGTGTCTCCTTTTAAAGTACTCACCATAGACATCTCGGGTATTATCAGTATCCATAAGGCTAATGTAGTGAGAAATTTGTTTTTAAAAAGATAAAAGGTAATTTAATTGCAGAAGCATGGCTAGCATGACCTGTTTCTTCATGTAAGTCTCTCCTGTTCTATTTTTTATAGCTCTCTTTGGTCTTACAGACTTTTACTCTCATTACAATCAACTAGATACCACCCATAGTCTTGTACTATTTTTAACGATGATTCATACGAGTTTGTCAACTCTTTCTCATATCTTTTGTTTCCAGAAGTTGCTTCAGATTGAGTATGTTTTTACTGTTGCCTCAAAAAGCTTCCACAGGACTTTTTCTGCAGCCCTTTTTCTTCAGTGACTAATTTTTAATAAAATTTTATTACATACAGGAAGGCATTTAATACCAGAGATCATTAAATTGAAAGCTGAAGCTCTTTGCTTTTATTGCTTACTTTAAAGAAGTCTTCATTATTAGCACATTATCTTGATAGTAAATTAGTTCTAGAGTTTTTTTCAACCCAGTACAATCAGGGAAAATTGGAAAGGAAGCACCTGGCATCTCTTATTTAGTCCATACCTCCAAAACAATATCATTCTCCCACAAGTTTTACTGACACAATCTGTATAATTATCTTCATTTCATTATCTATTTGACCTCACTCCTCTTTGTTACAGAGTATAAGTAGCTGGATTGGCCCATTACCCCAGGGTTCAACTCTGAAATTAGCGATGAGCTAATGGGTTGAAGAGGTAACTGGTAATCATTTGTTACCACACTTCTTGTGGATGTTAACTGCAGGTCAGTTTGCCTATGTATGAAAAATACTCCAAAGTCTTACTCCAAATATC
>VZTM01037028.1:225641-244372 GCA_013400555.1 Jacana jacana | reverse complement strand
TCTCCTCCCTCTTTACTCTGCCCTGATGAGACCCTNGGTTGTGGAGTCTCCTTCTCTGGAGACATTCCAAACCCGCCTGGATGCATTCCTGTGTGCCCTACTCTAGGTGTTCCTGCTCCAGCAGGGGGATTGGACCGGATGATCTTTCAAGGTCCCTTCCAGTCCCTGATATTCTGTGATTCTGTGAAAAGCTTGCTCTGAACAACTTTGTTTACTTTGGATTGTGGATTTGTTACATGAATAATTTATTCCAATTGAGTGTCACTAGGATCCCACAAGGATCTCTTCTTACTGTAAACATGACCTATATGAACTGAACACTCTGACTTTATAGCTGTCTTTGGATCCTTGCTATTTCTTTTGACCCTGTTCCTGCTATGACCAGACCACTATAAAATGACAATCTGGCTTTGTGAGATTACAATCCCATTTCCTTCTTGCTCACACGCTGAAGGAAGTCTTTAACCTTGTCCACGCTAGAGAGCTTCTGCTGCGCCGTCAGCAAACCCCCTTGAGTGTAGACACAGAGCGTGCTGACACAAGCTCTTTGGCTCGCTCAACAATCCCAGGTCCCTGAGAAACGGTGACAAACACCTTCTCTTAGCATCCCTTCATCCCCACAGAGGTTCTGCTAGCACAATAAAATCACCCTGGTTGGGGGGGACTTTTGTTTTTCACACCTTGACCCAACTCCATATCGTAGATACAGCCTTTATTGATGTCCTGCTTTCTGCCTTCTGTGGTTTTGGGGTTGCATTCTGGTAACAGACTGAGGATTAGGTGCCTAATTTGCACCGTGACGCTGTCATACATAGACTCAGCAATTTACTGCTCTCTCGCCTCCAAAAATTTTCAAAATGCTGAGAAATCTTTTTTTTTGAAAGGAGTAAGGATGAGAGCTGTAATCTCCAGTTTTTGCAAACCCATTTTCTGAGATACAGGTGGATTTTTTTGGCAGTTCTAAAATACCTGGTTTTCAAGTGCATACATAGCTTCCAAACAGTAGAAATCTGTAGAAAAATGCTTTCATTTATAAAAAAATATCTGTAAATGCATCATAGGAATACATTTTGCTGGCTGCTTAGCTTTTTTTCCAGTGTGAAAGATGGAAGAACTGACACTTTTCTTCAAAAAGGCATTTTTTGACCAAACAATGTTCTGTAACTCCACTCTCAGACTCCCCCTGAGTTATGCGTGTGTAAAATACCTCCTCTGTGATACTCTTCTCCTGGGGTACATGTTGGTCTCTGCTGGACATGAGTTCACACAAGATTTCTGCTGACAGCACTGTGTCACTTCAGCTGTGACTCTTCTTTATCTTTTTGCATTTAAGTTTTTATGCATTTTGATGAAATTTTTCCTTTATTTTCACATTTGCATTAACAAATTACCTGAGCTGTGCTCTCACTCTGCAGGTGAGCTCATTCAGTAACATTGCTCAAAGAGCTACTCTGAATTCTCTAAGCATCCTCCTTTGACCTTCCTTCCCTCTGATTAATTTAATGGCTTTATTAGAAATTACTTCAGCTTATTTAGGTTTGGTAATTCCAGGAACTGGGCAGCTTTCCTAGTTGTGCAGTCCACTGTTGGGTTGTTTCTTCGGATTCTATGTTACTCTTAGGCATATGAAGGCACTATCCATTAGCTCAGCCGACGCTTGGGTGGTGCAGGAGGTTGGACGGAGAGCACTCAATACATTGCTTATGTCTTCATGTGCCATTTGTCTGTCTGTGTCAGCCTCAGCCACTGCCAGATGCTTTGCTTTCCCCTTTAGAGAACATCTGTGCAGTGTGTAGTTTCCCTGTTGTCACCTATGGGCTCCCTAGCTGTTAAATGCATTCCCTGTCATGCCCGTCTCTTGGAGGCAGAATCACAGAATCACACAGAATATCAGGGATTGGAAGGGACCTTGAAAGATCATCCAGTCCTATCCCCCTGCCGGAGCAGGAACACGTAGCAGGAACACGTCCGGGCGAGTTTGGAATGTCTCCAGAGAAGGAGACTCCACAACCTCCCCGGGCAGCCCCTTCCAGTGTTCCCTCACACTCACTGTGAAGTTTTTCCTCAAATTGAAGTGGAACCAGCTTGCACCCATTACCTCTTGTCCTATCATTGGACGTCACTGAGAAGAGACTGGCTCCATCCTCCTGACACTCACCCTTTACATATTTATAAACATGAATGAGGTCACCCCTCAGTCTCCTCTTCTCCAAGCTCAAGAGACCTAACTCCCTCAGTCTTTTTCTCCCTAGATCTGTCCTTCTGACTAGACTCCCATTGGTAGCTTTTAAAACATCTGTAGTGGTCATGCTAGATCATCTGTCATGAGCAACCCAAAGCCTGGAGGAGGTTAGGTCACATTTTCAATTCCCATTCTGTTTGGGGAGGTAGCTTGCAAGAAAGTCCATAGTTTACAGCCAGAATTGAGTTGTACTGTTTCCAAAGATTTGAAGACTCTATGAAAATAAAACTTTGAAAAGCGATAATAAATTAGACTTATAAACTACCAGGCAAAATGACAAATCCTGTAAAGATAACTAGCAATGTTGGGTTGGTTTGGGTTTTGCTTTTTTATTTTTAATTTTAATTTGGAAAGCTACAAGGGAGTTGAAAGAGTGGAAAATGGAACAGAACTTGCTTTGAAATAATTTTAAAAATTCAGATTATGTTTCCCCATATCTTTTGTTCTGCGTGCCAGAGTCTGTATGCTGAAAACCCTGCCACTTTAATGAGTTTCAAGACTTTCAAATGGCAGTATTTAAAACTGAAATCAACATATGGGGGAGGCAGGTGGTCATTTTCTTCAATAATGGGATATGATATGAGTTCATTTAGAGTACTAAATTGAATAGCAATAGGTTCCAAAATACAGAAGCAAAACAAGCACAACACTGTCCATGTTTTAAATGGCATTATTAGGGCTGTTTCATGGATGGATCTCTCAGTGGATAGATATCAGCTGTTTCAAGAGAAATAGAGCTGCAAAATCAATACATTTATTACTAAATTTCTGAAAAGACCCCATGTGGAAAAAATAAGCCTCAGAAACACTTTAGAAATTAACAAGAAATAGGAAATGAATTAATAATAACTTTCAGACACCAGTCTGTACCTCATGGTCCATGATCTCATCTGAAAAAGCACAGCATTAACAAGAGGAATTTGTCACCTCTATCAGAAGAGTTAAGGTAACTTTACTGGAATGCTTAGAAAGAATTTGGAAACACAGAGAACTCCTTAAAGTCCTGCATGATTTATAGTCTTCTAAATTCTTCCGTGTACCGCATTATGTCGTTTGCAGCGAACACTGTAAGAAAAATCACATGATTCTAAATTCCATTACCACTTCTCATCAAGTCATTCATAATTGTCTGTCTCGAGGATTCTAGGAGCTAAAGTTTCCCTTGGAAGACTATTTTGCAATCTCTCAGGATGCCCTGGGCCAAGCATTTCTGACTGTCAGAGAACCCAAATTGAGAGGAGGAGCCGCTTCCCCCAGAAACTCCCATCCTCTATTCATTTCCAACACGCTCATGGACTGACTTCAGGGAAGCATCTCATCCATAAGCTTAGACTTAAGTTTGCTTTAACAAAATGCACAAGAACTTCTGTGTGTTTGGTACATGTGCATAATATTGTAAGAAAACAAGCAAACTCTACATGATATTAACCATCCAAAGGAAGAATGGGCCTCCTTTTAAGAGGGTCCTATGCTATATGTAGATGGCAAGAACCATAGACCAGGAACTTGTCATAGAGAAAAGAGCTACAATTTAGGCCCAGCTTTTGTGATTTGGGGTGGTTACCTTGCCATACTACTACATGGCTTGGTTTGGGTTGTTTTTTTTCCCCCCCTTGTTTTCCATCTTGGCAGGTTAGCTTGCTCATCAATAGTGGTGTCTCAGCTGGAGCTGTATTATACTCCTGTCGGGGATGAGTGGGAGAGGAGGACTGTAAGCTGCTGAATAGCAGGCACTACCACTTCCAGCAAAATCCAGAAATATTGCCAGTACAACAGTCCAAAGCAAGCAGCTGCTCCCTCGTCCCTTATCCTCTCTCTTCAGCCTCAGCTCTCAAAAAATCTGCTAACTTTGGAGCGTGCCCCCGGAAAGGCTGCTGCTGTTCGAGGAGTTGGAGTGTGCAGATTTGGATCCCTCCCTCCCAGCATCGTGCATTTACTGGTCTTTTTCTGGATGAGGGTAGTTGGGTTGAGCTCTCTGCTGGCTTGCTCACTTTTGCTTCTGCAGAAGTCAAACCTCTTTAGAGGCAAAGAAAGAGAAAGGACAGCGATAGCTTTTCTCCAGGCAACTCTTTGCAAAACTGCCTGCATGTAACAGGGGGAAGAGAACTGCAGTCTGATAAAAATATTGTTATTAAACATGCCGAGTGCTTCCCCCATTTATCCAAGCATCTGGAGGACTGCAAGACCAGAGAAAGAATTTTAGCAGTTAGAAGTGAGCAGATTGCTGAATATTATTAATATAGATTTTATGGAAAAAAGCAAAGTTTTCCTAACCCTTATGCCCATTTCTATCAACAGTCATCACCTTCCAACCTGCTGTACTGCCATTGTGGGAAGCATTGCAGATTTCTCTTACAGCAGTTGACAAATTCCCTGAAAAGCAAATGTACTCCTGTGTGTCACAAATAACAACTTGAGTTCTGCAAAAGCAGAAGGATATTTCTTGCTACTGTTGTTCTTTTTAACTATTGGCAGACGCTCTCAGTCTGGGAATAAGCGGGGGGAAAATGAGTATTTAGAGATAGCAAATGCAGAATAACTTCTGAAAACCATACAGGATTAGGCTGTGTGCAATTCCTGGGGCTTTAAAAATTCTTAGCACTGTTTTGGTTGTTTTTCTCTCTTACTGTAATTTTTTGTTTCAGCAAAGCCTTAATAGTAGAGCTAAAAAACATGGCAGAAAAATGGTGTGTTTTGTTAAGTTTTCTACATTTGCATGGGTTGTTGAGGGCTGTTCCCTTTTTGTGCTCTTTTCTTCCACGGAGACAAACCACATGACAACCTTTCAGAACTCTAATGACAAAACTAAAAGAAGGAAGCAGTATGCAAGCTCCAGAATCCATTCTTGCAGAGAAAAATAGTGACGTTTCCAAGGCTTTGAGTTTCAAAAGGTTAGAACCAGCCTTTCAAGTCCTGAAATATTCTGCTGTTGTGTGGGGTGGGGTTTTGTGATGCAAAGCATGCACAGTTTAAACAGGGAATAGTTCTCTAGAAAGGTGAATTTATTATGCTGTAGGGAATGTCATGTTTACACAACTGTGTATCAAGAGACTTTTCACCATGTAATTCTCTGCTGTGTTCCAAGGAGCAAAAACGTAAGGTGTGATCCCCAGTGTTGCGTTCCACAGAGGTAACAACTCTCAAAATCAACTGGAGCTGGGTACATGAAATGCCTCTCAGATGAGGCTTATCCTTTAAAGATAGACAGACCACACAGACACTTGATTCTGCAAAATGTGAGCAATCTAACTCAATCCAGAGACACTTTGGTAAGTGAATAGACCATCCCAAAAATTATTCTCAGAACCTTCCAGGGTCAAGTCTTTCAGGCATAGAAACCTTTCCAGCAAGGGTTAAAATAGTATTCAGATGCAGATTCTGCACTCCAAAATGCATGAGGGAAGGGGTTTCTTGATCTCATCCCATCCCTGTCCTGACAAGCAATGCCATCGCTTGCTGGTTCATTCAATCACCTACAATGGGAATAACAAACCCCTCACGCACCGTTCTTCTCTAGTTCAAATATAAGAGAGGTGATAAGAAGACCTAGGATTATTTTGCCTCTTTTCTGTCCTTGGTTGATATTTCCATTTTTTCTGCCATCGTTGGCAACCGTTTCTTTTACATCTTAGCGAGGACATACGCTTCCCTGAATGGTATTATGAATTGCTAAACGAGAAATAACATGTAAGGCTGTTTAATTTCAACTGCTCTTCTATGGAGTGAAGCAAGTATTTAGGTTCATCTGAGGCCATAATATAACAGGCAGTTACTCTGAATGAAAATGTGATCTGCTGCCCATGTAGAAATGGAGTAGAAAGGCCAAGATTTTAGAATACCTGTAAAAGCTTGAAAGCCATTCTACCTTTTCCAGCTGTGCAGATGTGTGCACATCGGTAACTGTAAACCTGTTCTTTCGTGGGACTGTCCAAGGGCTTGGAGGTAAGCCTGTGCTTCAGAATCTGTAGGTGGGATCTAAAATATCTACTGAGACTAGAATTCACATATTTGGAAGTGACGTAGTCAGGTGACATGTGAGTTCTCCCTTGTCTCCCAGTTTGCATGAGTTACTCGCCTCCCAGGTTGTACTTGCCATGATGCTACAAGTCCCTGTCTATAAAGGTGGAACTTTAGATGCAGTGGCTTTTATTGTTGATATTTGATGTATGTTCAATAAATACATACAATTGTGCCACTGCTGTTAAACGTTTCTCAGTGAACTTTCCAGTAAGAGGCAAAAACTTACAGGCTGCTGCCAAGTCACTGGTAGCCTCCAGGTATCGTTTTCAAAAGCCATTACAAGGCAAAAGGAGCTAGGACACCAAGTGGTTCTAATTATCTTACCGTAGCACATGTCAGCTGTGCACTGTATTTGCTCAGGGCATTGAACCAACAAAGGATTCGACTGACATCTAGATAGTAACACTCTGGTGCTGGGAAATTATTTTGCCTGCATGTGTTAGAAAAGTCTGTTGGAAGCAGCTTTGCCAATGAAGTTACGTGGAGTTAGAGAGAAGAAGACAAAAAAAGACCTTCCTGGCAGGAATGTGCTTCTGAGATGGGAGGAGGTGGGTTGCTTTCAGTCCCTTCTCACAAGCAACCTGGTGAACTCGTCTGTGCTGGCACTGTCCACTGGCTTGCAGTGTGGTACCAAAACTAAAAGTAGGCCTAGTTTTCTGTATAAATTGGGAGTGTTTCCATAGTCACATAATCACAGAATCTCAGGGATGGGAAGGGACCTTGAAAGATCATCCAGTCCAATCCCCCTGCCGGAGCAGGAACACCTAGAGCAGGGCACACAGGAACGTGTCCAGGCGAGTTTTGAATGTCTTCAGAGAAGGAGACTCCACAACCTCCCTGGGCAGCCCCTGCCAGTGTTCCCTCACCCTCACTCTGAAGAAGTTTTTCCTCGTATTGAAGTGGAACCTCCTCTGTTCCAGCTTGCACCTATTGCTTCCTGTCCTGTCATTGGATGTCACTGAGAAGAGCCTGGCTCCATCCTCCTGACACTCACCCTTTACATATTTATAAACATTAATAAGGTCACCCCTCAGTCTCCTCTTCTCCAAGTACTATCTTATATAGTACTAAGAATTTCTGCTATACTGATGATATTAACATTACCATAATTATTACCTTTCATGTATTTAAATTATATATTTGTACAAAATCTTATTCATTTTGCCCCAGGAAATTGGGGACTTTCTCAAAACAACAGAATCTATTTTGAAAATGAATCTCTTCTTTGTGGATAGAAATTAAACGCTTTAGTTGCCACAGACATGTATTTAACTGTGATTCAAGGGCAAGTATGTGGAATTGGAAGGCAAAGCCCTGGTTTGATGTGGATATAAGGCAGTACCCATTTTTTGCTGGCACTGAGTTTCCCTGGAGGGAGCAGGAGGAAACTGGAAAGATGATCCACCGGTGTAGATGTGCATATCAGAGTGACTAAAAACTGGCTTAGAAAGAGAAGGAAAAAAAACCCAACCTTTTCTAGCATGCAAGTTTCATACAAGGGGTATTGGATTTGCAAAAAAAAAAGTGCCTGAGCTTCCTTCTTCTAGAAAACACGCAATCAGGAAAAAACACCTTCCATTTGATGGGGTTACAGCACTACTATGGGTTTAATTCAAAGGTGATATGTGACTATTTCTGCAATAATTGTTATGTTGTCTGGAGAAAAAATCGTTCTCCCAATTTCTTTTCCTTTTGAGTTGTTTGCATTTTCATAAGAAATTTGCTTTTCCTCAAAAGAGTAATACCCCTTTTGAATAGCTTATCTTTCATTACGTGACTACTGAACCTAATCATCCAAGGAACAGATATATTCAGCATAAATAAGTTACATTTTAGCAAACAGCAAGCTTTACTAATTGCTTTCCTCTTGTAATTTATGAAAATAGTAGCTATATATTTAAAAAATCGACTTTGTCTCCGTATTGCCTCTCTGAAGTTCATAAATTGTGTACCTGCTGACATGAGGCATACAGGTGAAACCCATTATATTTGTGTATTACTAAAGAAAATTACATTTTGATTAATACATAAAATGAGCTTCATCTCCTAGCATGAAATATTTACAGTGAGTCAACTAAATACCCTGCTAGTTTGCTTATAATGTCAGCCCTTTAAAAATAATTAATAGCACATGGAACTGAGCTTATTGATTAAGCTGGAGAATTCCCAGAAAATTTAAGGAAAATTGCCTTTCTAAAGATGCAGTGCCAACAGTTCTCAATTCCAAACATGATAGAAGAACTGAAGACTGTCAGATGCTAAATATTTTAATAGAGTTTGCACAGGACAGCAGGGTTTAATTCTCTGTGAAATGTATTTACTATTTTCCTGATTTATGTTTTTCCGTAGTGTTTCTCTAAATATTTGTTTATGAGGGTAGAAGCACACCTTTTTGAAGCATAAATGATTTTTTCTTTATTCTATTTTTCTTCTGTGGAAAAAAACAGAAGTTCAGTTTGGATGTTTGTTTGTTTGGATTTTTAAAAACAAATTAGGGTTTGGTTTTCTGTATGAAGGGTTTCATCTGTTCACAGAAATACAGTCACTGTTCTGAATTCCTCTGTTTTCTAACCGGAGAAATGTTTCTGTTCAGCTGAAAAGTTCCTCATCGCCTTTTTTTCTTCGCACACACATACAAAAGGGGGGTGAAGCGCGTGGTTGAATTATAAAACGGCCAATTTAATGAGTTTCTTCACAAACATCCTTAGCAAACAGTGACACCGAGGACGAACCATAGACCTTCTGTGATGAGAAAATTTTTCCTAATAGAATTTCATAATAAAATTAGTTCTTGTTGCCTCTCCTCTCACACACACACGTGCACCTCTTTTTTTTTTTTGTGTGCAGCATGAGTCATAGAATCATAGAATCATTCAGGTTGGAAAAGACCCTTGGGATCATCAAGTCCAACCATCAGCCCCACTCTACAAAGGTCTCCCCTACACCAGATCCCCCAACACCACATCTCAACCATTCTGAAACACATCCAGGGATGGGAATTCCACCAACACCCTGGGCAGCCCATTCCAGGGTCTGACCACTCTTGCTGGGAAGAATTTTTTCCTAATGTCCAGCCTAACCCTACCCTGCTGCAGCTTGCAGCCATTCCCTCTTGTTCTATCGCTAATTGCCCATGAGAAGAGACCAGCACCAACCTCTCTACAATGTCCTTTCAAGCAGTTGTAGAGAGTGATGAGGTCTCCCCTCAGCCTCCTCTTCCTCCAACTAAACAGTCCCAACTCCCTCAATCGCTCTCCGTAAGATTGATTCTCCAGGCCCTTCCCCAGCTTGGTTGCCCTCCTCTGTACTGGCTCCAGCCCCTCCAGATCTCTCTTGTGCTGAGTCCTTCAAATGCTGTGCTGCCATGGTGTTTCTGCAGTACCTTCCGCTTCCTTACTGCTGGGATCAGCTGCTGGTACTCCCCTAAGAATATCCTCAGGCGCCACGGGGAGCTGCTCTGAAGAATAGCTGCTCTACTTTTCATGTCCATGTTTCGTGTTCGCCCTGTTGCACTGTATCTCAGGAAGAGGAGCCCAGAAAGGAGCCTTGCCAGTTGATATAGAGGATTTGGGCAGGAGGCTGCACGCTGGCACCCTGGTTTATGTCACTGTAGGCAAATGGGCTCCCAGCTAAAAGAGCCAGTGAGGATATGGGAGAACACTCCTCCTTTCCCCCTTCCCTGAACGCCTTGCAACAGGCCACTGGGCTAGTAGGCCCTGCTGTCTGCACAGGGCAGGCCACCAGGTGGGATCTTCCAAACCTTCAGCAAACCTCCAGAAAATGGCCCCTCTGTCATCCCCAGTTTCACTGAGGAGGGACTGAAGTAGCACATTGATACCATAAGAAAATCTCACTTGGGTAATTCATATTTTAGATGTACTTATGATTGAAATTTGTGATGAAAGAATGAAACTTGGCAAAGCTGAAGTGAAATTCAAGAAGTGTATCTCAGGATCAACTTGGGCAAATAATAATCTTATTCTCTGCTTGTAAAAGCTGATGATGATTGTATTTTCAACCTTGCAAAACTCTGCATTGAGCAAAGAGGGTTTTGAAGCTTTTATAATTTAGGCCAACTTTCTTCTCTGAAAGAGGTGAATGGCATGGATTTTAGCTGTCTTTTGTAATGGCTTTTATTTATAGAAGTGCTTGATGGCTCCATTTTGAACAGAGTGGACCACGACAACAGCGAAGTAGTTTCAGAAAACCTCATCTTGGTTCAGCTTCTGGAGGCGGTGGATTACCCTTCTTCACTCCCTTTTCTTTATTTTTACCACATGCTTCTAAAATGCAGAAATGTCTCAGGTGGAAGTCATTGCTCGTACCTGATTTCAGCACTCGTGTATCAATTGTCATTCTCAGTCAGATTGAAGTATTTTTAGGAAATTCAATATTTTTATTGCAAACAGAAAAGCCAAAATAATTTATTTGAACAGTGGCACATTGGGGTCTTGGAATTCTGCTGAAATTTTTCCTGTGTTACAAAATCTTTCCATTTTGACAACACTCACATGTTTATAGATTTGTCTATAGCCATATACGTCCACTTTTGAGATGTCTTTGCTCATTCCTGTAATCATTGTCAGCACTTACTAGACTGCTTCACCTGGAGACAGGGATTTTAGCCCATTCTTTTCTAACATGATTCTGAAGAATTTCAGTGGCCCAGCTATTCTGACATCTGCTGTAAGGGTCTTTCTCAGGGTTCATCTGGATAAAGGACAGTTCCTAAGTGCAAATAACTGCCTTTGACAAACATGCAGGTGAGAATCAACACCTTAAAATGAGAGATTAGAATCATAGAATCGTATAGGTTGGAAGAGATCCTTGGGATCATCAAGTCCAACCATCAACCCTACTCTACAAGTTCTCCCTTACACCATATACCTCAACACCACATCCAATCTACTCTTAAACACAGTCAGGGATGATGACTCCACCACCTCCCTGGGCAGCCCATTCCAGGGTCTGACCACTCCTTCTGGGAAGAATTCTTTCCTAATGTTCAGCCTAACCCTACCCTGCTGCAGCTTGCAGCCATTCCCTCTTGATCTATGGCTAATCGCCCTTGAGAAGAGACTGGCACCAACCTCTCTACAATGTCCTTTCAAGCAGTTGTAGAGAGCAATGAGGTCTTCCCTCAGCCTCCTCTTCCTCAAACTAAACAATCCCAACTCCCTCAATCGTTCCTCGTAAGACTTATTCTGTGGAAAGGCAGAGTTTCACACTGAGTACTATCAGCGTAACTTTATCACAACTGTCTCATTAATACCCATCCATAATAGACTGATTTTTGAGGTTTGGGCTTGGGGTGCTTTTTCAGTCAAAGTGAACAGGCGAAATCCTCGGCACATAATAAAATGCTTTAGACTCAGATCACAATGTTGGCTCTTGATAATAAGACAGATTCTCTTGGTAGTTTCTGAAAGTATTTTTGGTTTTAATCCATTGCAGATCATTATGATCATCTCACTCAGCCTCCTGCGTGACGCAGGCCCCAGATTCCATTCCAGGATTTCTGCCTGAGTTCCAGTTACATGTGGCTGAACTGGGACTTAATCCTTAATCAAAAACCTGTCATTTGGTGTTAAAGATTCTCTGACTAATTGAAGGCTCTGCTTCCCACAGCGATGTGCTCCCTCCCTCCATGATGACTGCCATCAGTAAATATAGGCAGGGTAAGTTGAATCCCTTCTGTGTAACAGTAAAGTTTTCCGTGAAACATCTCGGAGGAAAGTTAAGGACTTTTAAGTTCTCTGAGAATTTTAAGACACTTCTTTTTGCTCAGGCAATTCAAATATATCTGCACAGCAAGAGCAGTTCAAAGTTGCCAATATTAGTGGAGACAGGTGCCTTTTAAATTATTCATAGATCTCTGCTGGCTACCCATCTTTTTGCAGATGGGATTTGTGGTGGGGTTTCTTTTTCTTTCTTTCTTCCATTGTCCCTGATGTATTAAATGCCTTTATTGCACTCTTAGCTCCATGAATAGATATGGGAAATGTAAAGGCAAAGCTTCAACTAGTAACAGAGCAGAAAGTCTGATCTGGGTTAACAGATTCGCTGTGTCGTTGTCACTGGCAGCTACCTTAGATTGTTAAGGTGCTTTACAGAAAAGACCCTTTTTTTGTTGTTGTTAACTTCTCCCTGGTGACTCTGGCTCTTTGTGACAACAACCCAGGGTGATCAGAGGTGGAAGATCAGTTGCTCAAGCCTGCAAAATGGTGTACTATATACTTTTTGCCCAGTCCTGTAAAAAATTGCTTGCTTTTTTTTCTTTTTTTTTTTTTTTTTGAGGGGAGAGGACTATGAGAATGAATAGCTTGCCGACTAATAATTTTAACTTTAATATCTGTCCCCATATGGCTCTGAAAATTACCTCAGTTATTTTCATCGTCAATGTATGTTTTTTTCTCTGTGCTTACAGGATTTATTTTATTCATCAGCCTTTCTTTTTAATAAAATAAACTAATAGGAAGATTCTGCAGTATGGCTATACCCTTTACAGCCTTGTCTTACTTGAGGTAAAAATATCTCCCCAAATCCTTTCTCCTTTTTCATCTCACTCATTGTTTATTCTTCACCTTTTTATCTATTAAACCTCCGTGCATCCAGTCAAAGAGATGGATTAACCTGCTATATAACGGCACATGATTCAAACGTCTGATGTTGAGTTTGAAAACAAAGTGAGAAGTCAATGTATATTCAAAAAGAGAAGACCTTGAAAAAGGAAATCTCAGTCAAGAAAGATATCATCTCAGGATAGTAGTTAATCCAAATGTTATGCAGGAATGCCTATGAGGGAATAGAAAGGACTTGAGAGAAAGGTGATCTATTGCAGCTCGCATTTGGCAATGATCAATAAAATAATCTTAGCTGTTGTCAGCCAGCTTCCCAGGTCTGACCTTCAGATGTTGGGATTTAAGATGGCTCATGTTTGTGATAGACCTCAAAAAGTCTCTAAGGCTGGAAACCAGTTCTGCCAGGTCCTGAGTTCCTTGCCATTGAGTTGTACACTCAAATAGGCTTAGGAAAGTGGACTCTTGCCTCTGAAAAGCTGGAAGGGATATCTTAGAATAGTAATCCTTCCACTGAAACACTACTTGGTATGACAGTGTAGTCTCATTCAGCTGCTTTTCCTGTCACGTGGTGCTTTCAGATCCGCTGGAATCACAAAGAAGAGAGGCATGCACACATAAATATTTCAGCATGCCATTAATCAAACTCTTCTGGATTTCCTCTAGAGTTCCTCTCAAACTGCAGTACATAGACACTGAGGCTGTGTTTTGTTCAGCAATTATTTTTTTCTTTTCTGAAAGGAATAAAATAATAAAGGTCAGATGTACCTGTATATTTTCAGGATGCCCTGTACCTTTGCATGGAGACCAACTCTCGTTGTCACTTGGGTTGGTGTAGAAGTCAGTCAATATTCCATTAGAAGGGCCTTTTTATTTTCTGGTCCTTGATCTACGGGCTCCAATACCACGTTTTACTGGTGGGGAAGAATTGAGAGAAGGCATCACTGTATGCACCCAGAATTTCAGAATAAATCTCTCATCTCTTCTGCACCTTCCCATCACTGTGCTCTGGGAGCATATATATCAGCATATATATCCTTCAAGACAGTGCCTTGCCCTGTCAGTATACAATAAATTGGTTTTGCTGTCAAAGTCTGCATTAGTGCTGGGCTGGTTGTCCCAGGTTTTTATGTTTTTGTTAGCATTTCAACCCACAGGAAACTGGTAATTTTTAGAGACTGTCCATGGGCAACCAGTCTCCACTGACCTGAGGTTCAGCTTGTCCCCACAACACCTTGTCCAAAAACATGGTTGCTCTGTAGCGTTATGAGCAATAGTAGGCACCTATTTCACAGAAAGAGTAGTCAGTCAGTGGAATGGGCTGCCCAGGGAGATGGCGGAGTCACCATCCCTGATTGTGTTTAAGAGTAGATTGGATGTGGTGTTGAGGGATCTGCTGTAGGGGAGAACTTTGTAGAGTAGGGCTGATGGTTGGACTTGATGATCCCAAGGGTCTCTTCCAACCTATATGATTCTATGATTCTCTGTGTTTCTTTCTTCTGATGGGATACACACTCAGCATAAGCAGTGTTGGGGGTACAGCTAGTTAAGGATGTTTAAGCTATTTTATAACTATCCAGTATCCTAATGAGTGGGGTTTTATTATATGTCAATGTAAAATTCAGGTGTTATTCATACCTGACTGTGAGTACCATTATCAGTTCATTCAGTGAGTGATGTTGTGTTTGGGTTTTTTTTTAATGCAATGTCATAAGTCCTGTGTGGGTTACATCTAGACAGGTGCTGCTTACATAGACATCAAGTGTTTTTCTTTGATTTTTCTTTCCTTGCTGGTATTTAATCCTGAAAGGCATAATACTACTGAAGAAGAAAGATCTTTAAACCTTCTCTTGACCTTACATGATCTGAATAATGAAAATACCTCCCTGTTCAGTCTGAGACGGTCATAGCTCTAGAAGCCATACTTATTGAAGTATATTGCTATATATATTTTATATAAACAATGATATCTGTATTTAAGGAAGTAGGCAGCAGACAGCTCAGGCTGTCTACTTCCAATCCCATGGCCTTGCCTCAGGCTGTGTGGTCATGGGCAAATCCTTTAAGCTTCTAGTGCCTGTGTGTCTTCATTTAACAGTTGGAAATGGATGTTGCCTTTCTCCTGTTTATCCTGGTCATTTCAGTTATTACCTGATCAAGCACGGACTGTCTGTTGTTACGTTTTACAGTGTCGATCGCATTTGGCCACAGATCTCCAGGGGAGATTACAGCATAAATGGGAATTTTCCTTAGAACTGTAAGGTTATCAAAAGAAGCCTGTTTCTGTAACCTGAAGTGTTAGCGTCCAGGTATAAAAGGAAATCATCCACCCACCCCTCTGTAAGTTTATCCAGTTTTCCACGTGCTCTTCTGCCAGCTCTGCACGTAGCTGGAGGACTCTGCATGAAGTTTGGCACTCCTAAATGAAGGTTTAGTTTGATATCCCCAGTGTTCTTGCATAAGCATGGGTAATGGTTTTGGAGACTTTTTTCATGGATGTATAAATACATGGTCTACTTGGGTTTTTGTGTTAAAATTGTATATCCATTCAAGGTATGAAGGAATGGATGTTTTAATGACTGATAATGAAGAACATTGTCACAAAACCAAAAGCACTGTCATTCCCATTCAAATGAATGAACTTAAAAATTCATTGATAGGGGCAGTCTTTCTATTTACATGTTTGTGTTCATTCAATCAAAAAACCCACTTTAATCAATAATGAAATGTAATTTTTCCTGAAATGCTGAGAAGCTAAAACCCCTTCTTTTCTTAGCTAAAACAAATCTAGTTCTCTGTCAAGCATGTCAGTAATCATCTGTTTCTCTTGCACCTTGCCAGACATTATGAAAATATGTACTCTAACTTTCAAACATTTTGAGAATGAACAGCTGTAAAGACACTACACATTCTCTCTTACCGCCTTCTCGTTACAGGGTTACTTTTTTGGGTGGTGCAGTTGCATTATTTTGTGTTGATTGCTGGAGAATCTAGGCAGGCACAAAGAAACCCCATGCCTTGTCCTCTCTCTGTTGGACTTCACTAGAAAACAAAACAACAGAAATGCCAAACAAATACTGAAACCTCCATCTTCATCCAGGTTTAGATAAGCCAAAATTGGTTTCCTCTCATCCAACTGCAGTTCAGTTGAAGGAAGCAGGTCAGCTTGGTTTTTCACAACTTGTCTTCATGTCAGGAACAGTTTGTTCCCAGAACAATTAGCACAGCCGGCAAACAAGTCCACCAGGAGATTTGTTGAGTTGCGAGTGAGTCAGGGACTTACTTGGGTTTCAGCCTGAAGCATTCAGCACTCATTTGGGATCAGATTCATGCCATTTCCATTTATTTATTTTTATCTTAACTGAAAAACCATGCAACAAATTCTTGAAATGGGAGTATTCAGCCTTCTGTAGGGTCTCAAGTCTGACCTGAGTTTGCTTCTCTTACTGGTTTTGAGAACCAAAGTTGGCGTAGCTGTATTACTATAAATGCTTGATGGTGACCAGGCAGAGCTACCACAAGCCACAGTTCACAGTATTTCGGATTACTCTGACTTCAGACAAGGCACAAACCTGCCCAGGCTGAGAAGGGGAAGGAGGCTGTACCTGTCACTAGTTCCATACTGGGCATGGTGTCCCGGGTTAGGCCTGTCATAGTCATAGAATCGTCTAGGTTGGAAGGGACCTTTCAGATCATCTAGTCCAACCATCAACTGCACTCTGATAAAACCCATCACTAACCCATGTCTCTAAGCACTATGTCAGCCCAGCTTTTCAATCCCTCCAGGGATGGTGCCTCAACCCCTTCCCTGGGCAGCCCAGTCCAAGGCTTAAGAACCCTTTCTTTGTCAAAAATTGTTCCTGATCTCCAGCCTGAACCCCCCCCTGGTGCAACTGCAGGCCATTTCCTCTTGTCCCATGGCCTGTGACTTGGGAGAAGAGACCAACACCCCCTGGCTACACCCTCCTTTCAGGGAGTTGGAGAGAGCCAGAAGGTCTCCCCTCAGCCTCCTCCAGGCTGAACACTCCCAGCTCCCTCAGCCTCTCCTCAGAAGGCTTATTCTCCAGACCCCTCACCAGCTCCATTGCCCTTCTCTGGACCCGTCCCAGCCTCTCCATGTCTTTTTTGTGGGAAGGAGCCCCAGATTGGACCCAGCACTGGAGGTGGGGCCTCACCAGTGCCCAGTACAGGGGGATGATCCCCTCACAAGTCCTACTCCCCATGGTGTTCCTGATCCAGGCCAGGACGCTGGTGGCCTTCTTGGTCACCTAGGCAGACTGCTGGCTCCTGGTCAGCCCACAGTCGACCAATACCCCCAGGTCCTTTTCTGCCAAGCAGCTCCATCTTTGTTTCTGCTGGCTGGTACCACGCTGTATCAGACCTTCTCCACCCCAACAGGCCATTGCAGTGAAGAGCCAGCAATAGGACACAATATATATGTGTGAAATTTACCTCATCTACAAGGCCCCTCTTACACTGTAATGGATTTATGCCCCTTGGAGATAATCTTACACTGGGTTGATCATTTTCTATGAAGTTTGTCCATGGCAAGGCGGAGTCCAACCATTAGTTTCCTATACTGTGCCAGAGCTTTATGTGCCTCGTGTCCTGGTCACTCAGTTGTGCAGATTTGGTGCCAGTGGAGCTCTGCTGTGGTCAGCAGTGCCATGGTGTAAGCAAAGCAATTTGGGAACTTTTACAAAAATTCTACAAAGAACACTGGCAATTACTTTCCTAATGGATTCTAATTGAAACAGAAAATGGAATGAATTAAACTGAACTTACAGGCCATTATTTTGTTTGGTTTTCTGGATGTTTCATACAACCTATTAATTCATTAATTAATTTTTAATTGGCAAAGTTTGCTCTTTACATAAAACAAAAGTCTTATTAATGTATCTTTTCCTTCAAACAGAAGTCAGTGTACACATATGTTTTTTCATGACTACTTTTCTTGAAGTATGAAGCCTATTCAGACTTCAGCAAAAGGTAACCTGTCGAGTCAATCTGTAGGAAATCAACCTTTTTCCTTTTGCTCCCTATTAGAGGCATCACATTGTAGCAAGGTGAGAAAGCCATTAAAGTCACCTAGATTTCCAACCATCTGGCACTGCAACTTGTCTTCTTGAGGGAATAAGATGCAAATGAGCGAAGGCTGAGCAGAGCAGCCTTCCTCATTCTTTGTCCCATCTTGCTGACCAGGCATGTGTGCTCAAGTGGGCTAAATTCAGGAATACCTTTTACATGCCAAATGCTTGAGTGGCACAACAGACCCAGTCTCCATTATGGCTCTGCAGAACCATATTTATTTGTGTACCATTTACATGGTTTCCCAGCTTGTCAGTGGACTACAACATAATTACCTGTGACTGGCAGAATATGTTTAACATTTTTGGTTAAAAGATTTGTAGGCTTTGTTTGAACTTGCAGCAAGGAAGGTTCATGGCCATTTTTTTATGCTTTGAAAAATTTCATAGCAGACGGTGGAAAATGCAGGGGATTTGAAGATCCCAGAGAACTGGACCGCTTGCATTCTCTTCTTCCAGCTGTATGGTCAGCCTCTGGGACTTTTGAAAGACACCTATTATCAGTCATATCTAACTATCACCCTGATGTAGTACTGCTGAAGGCTTAAGGAACCCTTGCTCTGGGCCCCAAACACAGACCAAGACAAGGCATTTTCTTGAATAAGACAATTGAAAGAAGTATATTGTATGAAGGCCAGGGGATCAGGCCTAGTCAGCATGGGTTTATGAAAGGCAAGTCCTGCCTGACGAACCTGATCTCCTTCTATGATAAGATGACCCGATTGTTGGATGGGGGGAAGACAGTGGATATAATATTTCTGGATCTTAGCAAAGCATTTGACACTGTCCCCCACCACATTCTGG
>VZTM01037028.1:107225-225546 GCA_013400555.1 Jacana jacana | reverse complement strand
TGTCCCCCTGTACTCAGCACTGGTTAGGCCACACCTTGAGTATTGTGTCCAGTTCTGGGCACCTCAGCACAAGAGAGATATCGAGGTGCTGGAGCGAGTACAGAGGAGGGCAACAAAGCTGGTGAGAGGCCTGGAAAACAAGGCTTATGAGGATCGATTGAGGGAGTTGGGGTTGTTTAGTCTGAGGAAGAGGAGGCTGAGGGGAGACCTCATCACTCTCTACAACTGCTTGAAAGGGCACTGTAGAGATATTGGTGCTGGTCTCTTCTCACGGGCAATGAGCGACAGGACAAGAGGGAATGGCTGCAAGCTGCAGCAGGGGAGGGTTAGGCTAGACATTAGGAAAAAATTTTTCACGGAGAGAGTGGTCAGCCAGTGGAATCAGCTGCCCAGGGAGGTGGTGGAGTCACCATCCTCACTTATCATCACTAAATGATTCTATGATTCTATGATTCTAAGGATAACATCCTTAGATGTTATCCTTAGAATCTATTATCATCCTTCTATTATCACCATCTATTATCATCCTCACTTATCATCACTAAATGATTCTATGATTCTATGATTCTAAGGATAACAGAAGGAATCCACCAAGGCCTGGCAAACAGACAAAACACCATAGGCAAAAACATGCATCAGATGTATGAGGAGATTTCTCACATTGTTCAAAATGTTTTGGACCCAGCTAGCTGTAGGAGAAATCCTGTCAAGAAGCAGTCTGCAAGATAAGAAGCAACACGGCGTGTCTTAGCCACAAAAAGATATGCCTCTAATGATGAATTTTCCAGGCAACATCATCAACTGTTCTTTTTCCACCATGCCACGTGCAGAAATGTCTGTGGGAAAGAGCATGCAGTCACCGAGCAAGGATGAAGCCTGAGCTGTGATCTTCACATCGACCCTTGAGACAGAGAGGACATTGCACTCTGAAAATGGGAGGCACTGAGGACCTTCCCAACCCTTGATCATTTATGACTGTTGCTTAACAAATGTAGGAAGATACCCCATTTCTGTTGAAGTTGACAGGGTGTTTCCTTATCTCCTGGAAACTGGCTTTACTACACCATGCACCACAGGAAAGGGTCAAAAGACTGTTTTCATTAATATGATTATCCAGGTCTGCGTGTTAGTGAAATTATACTGGCTGCATTCAGTCTTACACAGGGCTTCAGAAGGAATGGTACAAAGGAAGACCCAGGATCTAGCAAGAACGTGTTTATCTCAGCAGTGATTTTTGGACTGGAGATAGACACGTTTCTGAAGAAATGAGGTGATGCAGCTGAATTTTCCCTGTTGCTGCTCTCTCAGGTAGGAGAATACATGTAGTGATAACAAGCTGTGGTTTACTCCTCAGGAGAGGAGTTGCCTGTCTGTCTCAACCTTCTCTTTAGAGCTGCCCCATTCCAATGGACAGTAACACCTAAGAGAATACTGCCATAATTGTAATCTATCCCACTAGTTGTGGTTGTAGGCAAGACGTCCGATGACCCAGTAGGGTTCAGAAGTCTTGCAAGTCAGGACAGGATTGCTCTATTGTCTTGTGTTCCCAGCGTATGTTCTGCTTCTTGAGGATGTTCTCAGGTGAAGGCATGGCAGCAGCACGGGACTGCTTACAACCCTGCCCATACTCAGTTTGATAAAAATTAGGGACTTCTCAGACAGAAGCCTGTTCTGATGCCTTTAATTCATGTAATTCCACAAACAGATTGTAGCAGATTTTAAGTCACAGCACGTTGAAGGCTTTTGGTTTGGTTTGGGTTTTTTTCCAAGCTGTATCCAAAGTCCAATGAAATCACTGGAAGAATACCTATGAATTTCATGTAAGTTTGGATCAGATTTAAAAAATCAGCAAAAATAGGAGATATGGTCCAGCATGTGCATTGGGGTTGGTCTGTATTTTTGTGCTTAACCAGAATTACCCAGGAGATGACTTCTACCACTGTAGTATGGAAGGATGCTCAACAGACACAGACACCTATAGGAAATGGGCCACCATTGTCTAAAGACGTTAGACATTAGCACTTGTAACTGCTTTCCTGCCACTGAAAGGCAGATGTAATTCCCCTTCAGCCTTTTGCAATCAATGGCTGCTGCAGCCCCACAGGTCCTGTTTAAACTGGAAACCATTCTCTGCTTTTTGTATGAGCCTTTTTGTATGAGCAGTCGGTTTTTGCGAGGGAGCAGAGCATTTTGCTTTCAAACCTCTCCCCAGTCAACAGGCAAGAAATCGTTTTCTAGAGGCGCATGCAGTTGTGTGATGCTCTGTTCATCTCCTGTGGTCAGGTTCTTCTATTCTTCCTTCTTTTTTTTTTTTTCAGCTATATTATTTCAATTCATATGTAACAAAAGATATTTATTCTTCTGCTCTTGTACAAGGTAGCCCAGAAGACAAAGTAAAGCATAGTCAAGTCAGTTGTGTAGAACTACATTAACAACTTTAATGTGAAAGAAGGCACAAAATGTCCAATAAATCACCTGATTAAACTCTGAAAACCTCTTTTTGTTTATACATTTATTGATTTTTTTTCTCTAATCTTGTCTAGCTCTTTCAATCATCAGTCTCTTGCCTGCCCTCTATGATCCAAAATCAAAGTAATAGACTTCAGCTAAACAATACTCACAATTTATAGAAAGACAAGGGAAGCCTTTATCCACCAGAGAGAATCCTTCCAACTCCTGGAAAGGACAAACTGTTGAGATTGTTTTCAGTCTTTATGAAAAACAAATGGCAAAGCAGAAAGAAAACATTTCCCTACCAACAGTCGCCGAAAGAGCCAGAGGGTAAAGCAGCGGTTGTTCTGCGGTGATTTTGGTTGGTTTTGCTCCGTAACGCAATTAACTGCAGGTTTCTGCTGGTACATTTCTTCCTCCTACCCAGTACAGCTCATGATATTTGAGAGAATTAGAGACACTAACATTCTCACATTTCCCCTTATCCCTCTTCTGTTCCTACAAGCAAATGTTAATTATGTAAAAAGTCAGCTGTTCAATGTTTGACTCTTCATATTTATTTCTTCGTTTGTTGGTTGTTTTTGGTTTGGTTTGGTTTGGTTTGGTCTGGTTTGGTTTCCCAATTTTTATTTTGTTCCTTAACTTCCTAGCTGCTCCATGTTTTGACTGACAAGCTGAAAAACGTGGGCTGGCAAAGGCAAATTTCACTAAAATATTTCTCCCATAAATGCTTGACTAAAACTTTAAAAACAGCATTAAACAAAAATTACTCCCAACAGCACCCCAGGGTTATTTGAATACCCTGCTGATTATAATTCCCCAATACCTATTCTTTTCATCATTACAGCATCCTAGAGAAATTAAATAGATATTGTCATGTATCTCGTTCTATTATTTCCTTCATTTTATTTCACAGGTCATTTGCAGTCTCTTGAGCGTGGAAGCTAAAAATCTTTATTGTGTAAGCAGCAGCATAGAAATTAGGTATGGAAATGGATCAGGATTTTGAAAGGCAACATTTTTTCCTTCTGATTGCTTTGGAAACTGCTAGGAAAGGTTCTTTCTAAGCAATGCTGGAATGCTTACGGTGACAGTTTTTGGTAGTAGTTTGCAGGATCCTTGTCTTTCTATTCCCATCGTGTACATTGTGGTGCCAACAGAGAACCAGAAAATGGTTTCTGCCCCAGAGAGCTTGCACTGATTTAAATTGTAATAAACAGCGGTATCGGAATGCTGTCAGCCTAAGGGCTTTCAACTTTTTGGGGCATTTTAGTGGGAATCACAGCAAGGAAAAAAGAGGAAAAAAATAATAACCAGTATAATGGAGACTGGAACAGACTGGTTTCTGGTCTTCAGCTATTTCTTCAGGAAAGGAATAATTTGGTAGCTGCTGTTGTGAGCTAACTCTACTTTTAAATGGATCCCATCCTTGTGTTTTTGTGTCTGTCTGTGTACTTGGCCTGAAAACGGTAACTGAGTTTAGGAGGATTTGTGGCGTGGCTGAAAAGTGGGGATAGTGAAAGGGGTTCGGTCTCTTCTCCCAAGTAACAGGCAATAGGACAAGAGGAAACAGCTTCAAGTTGCAGCAGGGAAGGTTTAGATTGGTTCTTAGGAAAAAAAATTTACAGGGAAAGGGTTGTTAAGGATTGAAACAGGCTCCCCAGGGAAGTGGGGGAGTCACCACATTTAAAAGATAGGTAGATGTAGTGCTCAGAGATACGGTTTAGTGATGGGTTTTCTCAGCGTTGGATTGATGATTGGACTCAATGATCTGAAAGGTCCCCCCCAACCTCAGCAATTCCATGATTCTATGATTCTATAAGTGATGTAAAGTCTGTGCCACTGTTAGTCTGTATATTTGAGTGGATTCCTGGAGATACTGAAATGAATTAGCAGAGAGCAACTACATCAGAATGGGTAGAGTGGAACATGTAGTCCAATTTTAATAGAAGTGATACTATGTGTTATCATCAACACATACTGCCTCTTATTAAAACACTGTATAGAGAAAGAGGATAAATTATATATTGTAAACTGACACAACTAGCTGAACAGTCAACATGAAGAAACCATAATTAAATAACCATCTCAGAAAACCACACAGAATGTGGGAAATAGGATTATCCAGGTTAAACATGCTGTGAACATAATTTCACAGAATGTTATGTAAGCAAAATCCAACTATGCAAAGTATATTTATATTACTTAATGAGAAGAGAGGAAAATGTCTGTTGAAAACTGAAAGAAGAAAACCAAGCGTGATGTATTATGAGTTTGAAGAAAAGCTACAAAAAGCCACCAAGCCAACAAAAAGCCAAAGTGTGTTACTGAGCAGGACTGAAAGGAAGATGTGTTCAAACAGAAACCTCTTCTCAGCCTTCATGGAGAAGTCCAGGAGTTCCGTGACCAGCAGGAGGGTGGCTAAGAACTAAGGTCTGGGTTTGTGGATACATTTAGGAGATGAAAGGTGTTTGATTTCAATAGATCACTAAGGCAAACATTTCCTTGGGTAACTCTATCCTGAATGTTTCTAGGAATTAAAATCAAAGCTACAGTCTAGTGAGGAGCCCTGTGTACGGAGAAATACCTGAATAATCCAAGATACCAGAAAGCTCCAGCTCAGTTCTTATCTGCAGGAGAAGGTATTGATGTATGGTTGCGCTGTTGCTGTAGCTCTGCCAGACTACCGTGATGATACTCTGCTCTCTAGGCCTGTGGGCTGTAACACGTAGTGTGGTACTTGCTTGGCCAGAGTTCATGTGTAGCTGTATACTGACATCAGAGACCCAACAGCCAGCATTGTTTTTTTCTGTACTTTCTGATTTACAACCCTGCTATGAGAAAAACCACAGTAGTTCACTGATTTCAAAGGTCTCTGGATAGTGTTTTCCAAAGGGGACTATGAAACATAAATCCAGATTCCATAGTGGTTAATAGAGCAGTCAGAAACATGAACAGCCAGGAGCCTCTTTTGCCGGACTCCTTGGTCCCTTTCTCATGCTTCCATCAGTATCGAAGCTGTGTGCAGGCTGTGAAGCAATGGAAGGGGATTGACACCTGTACTGTGGGAGGAAGAACACACGAGAGTGCAGCACAACAACCTCATGAAACTCTATCTGCCCGTGTCCCTAGCTTTCGTCTCCCTCACACTGCTTTGTGGTTACTGCAGCCTGCTCTTGCTCTCATGCCATTTCCAGATTTAGCAGCATAAAGTGTCTCATTTCCCCATACCAGCCTCCATGGAGGAGAAGAGCTCAGAGTGTCCACCTCCTCACATCCTCTGGGCAGTTCCATTTCAGAGATGACTACCCAGGAGCTGTTAGTGATGATAAGAACCATCCATGTTGTGCCTGCTGTCAGGTTCCCTCCTGGGCCAGGGTATTGAAAAGACATATTGTTCACTCAGCAAGAAATTGCAGTTAGCCTAGGATATAGTCAGACCGTAGTTTTGAGAGAGAATATTAAGAACCTGGGGCACTGGAAAAACAAAGGTCTTTCTCCACCCCAGGAGGTAGAAAAGTGCCAGAAGGTGGCTATGAGGCTTTTGTAAGCTTTCAGTTTGTGGATTCTGCTTTCTGACCCAAGGTTCTAGCTCTATAGTATGTAATTTAAAAGTGTCCTCTAGGTGCCTATAATTTAATTGTAAGGTGTCTCACAAACAGCTTAGCAGGTGCAAAGAGGACGTGAAGTGATCCTTTTTTCCTCTCTCCTCAGCTGGAACATGAAGAAGGCACTTTATGATCCAATTAGTGCCTCCAGGAGCTCTCTAATTGCATTATAAAGCATCTTTAAAAAAATAGAAAATTAGAAGTTGGTTTTAAAGCCTGGGAAAAAAAAAAAAAAGAGAAAGAAGAAAGTGTTGTTTAACTATTTGTTCTCCTGGTAACTCAGCAGTGCGAAGGCCCAGCGTCCTCATGCAGCACATCTAGCCTGCTAAGTATCCGTTCTACCAAGTTTTTACACGAGGCTCATTGGCATAGTGTCTGAGGGGTGTTATATATAATGAGCTATAACATAATTTCAACTTCAAAGCTCAGCCTCTGTATAATAATTATCCCTTTCCATATCTCTCTCATGTTTTTCCTACGGCGTGGGTGGGAAGAAGATGCTGAAATAATATTTAGATTATATACCGCTTCTCAGCTATAGATCACAATAATATTTTCTGTTGGCAGTTCAACATTACTGTCTCTGCTGCAAAGATGGCAAAGACTAAAAGGCAGATAACACAGAACCGCGAATAGAATGTGATCTTCTGATCCTTAGAGCACGGCCTTTCCTATTCATTGCATTAGTGCTGCTCTCAAGTACTGTTCTTCATTAGCCAACAAAAGCGACAGTGTGTCCCCTTTCCAATAGAAGAATGAAATGTGTAAAAGCAAAAAACACTTGAATATGTCTGGTATGTCTCAGAAATGGCAGTGATACTTGCTACCCCCTACACCCACACAGGGCCAAGCAGAGAACAAGCCCTGCGTGTTGTTTCCATCATCTCCTCTGTTTTCATTGCTGGGATTGAACCCAGCCAATTGCAGCAAAAATGCACAGTATGGAGACTGTGAGGTGAGGTTACACCATGTGCAGGGTCATCCCCTCAGGAAGAGGATAACAATACCCAGGCTGTCCCCAAGCACGTTGGTCTCCTTGAAATCACTCAGGAAGGGACACCAATCTAATTTACGTAGGACAAAGCGTGCTTCACAATTCAGGTGTTCTGTTGTCTGAGCCTGAGTTACTCTTCTTCCTGGCAGATTTGCTGTCTTAACTGGGGCAACCTTTTCTTTCCTGATACAGTGACTGCGCTGGGAAGCTCGTATCCCTCTGGCTAACAGGCATCGACAGCCTCCCCGCGTTGCAATTACAGGAGAAAAAGGCTGCACCTCTGGGAACAGAGATTCATGGTCAGATGCTGTGTCAGGAACAGGGTAAGGGACAGCTGGCAGCTTTCATCTTTTCTTCTGACACAGTCTGTCACATACCCATGCATCAGCATGCCCATTCCTACTCTGCTTTGAGTAAAGCCACTGGTAAGTGACAGTAAAGTCATTCAAGAGATGACTTTTTTGTTTCTCTTCTGTGAAAGTTCACCTCAGTTTCTCTCATCTGAATTTTGGATTGTTTCACTCATTCACTTCACCTAGAACAAAATTGTCTCACAAACCCAAGAATACTGCTCACCTTAAGCCCCCGTTGATTCAACAAAAAAACAACCAAACTAAAAAAAAGCATTACCTTATTCCAGATTCTTTCATGGCAGGAACCCCCATTTCTGGTGTAAAAAGCATAAGCCTTAATAAATCTTCCACAGTAATGGTCTGAATTTCAGGAGTTTAACAAACACGCTAAGTTTCAGGTTTTATTACAAGCATTTCATACAATTAGCATGAACAGATGGCATATGATTCTACCATTAATCATTTGTGTAAAACCAAAATACAGTGATGCCAGCATCTCCCAGAATAATTCTTTGAAAAAACACCTGGCTGCAATTCTGATCTCTCTTGTACCTATCAGGCAACACGACTCTAGTAAAATTACTTCTGATTTATGTCGGTATTGAACAATGGCAGAATGAAGCCTTTTTCATTACACAAACTATCCTCAGTGGTTTCAAGACTTACATTGGGTTTTATGCAATATATAATCAGTTAAAAAAATAACTTCCCTGTGTGGGACAAAAAGGAGGAATATTAATGAAGAAAATCTTTCAAAGCATTTCTGGAAACAATGCCCTTATGTATAAAAAGAGTCTTTTTTGGCGTCTTTATGTGGTAATGTTTTCAATTCCAATAGCTATAATAAGAAAAAAATCTGCCCTATTTGTCAATCTGTCAGGAAATATATTTCAGCTTCAAGCATCATACTCCTGGGGTTTATGGAAATCACAAAGCATCTCATTCAGATGAAGAGGCTGAAGCTGTAAGCAGTGCAATTAATATCTTCAATTTCTGCCTTCAGCATGAAAAGAAGCTCAAAAGCTTTCGGAATCTGAATCCCAAATGCCGAGTAATAGTTCACATCTGGCTTGTGCTCTTTGGGAGGACCAGCAGTTGTTGGTGGCAGCGGTGCATGGAGTGACATATGGTGCATGGACTTCTTACCTAGCAGGGGGAGAGCAGGGCTGGCTGGAGGTCACCTGGAGGCTGCTTGGAGGGTTCAGCTGAACGGAAGGTTTGCGTCTCCAACGTTCCTGTTGTAAAAGCTGGAGACAGACATGCCAGCACCTCCCTGACAGTACCCAGCCATGGATTTCCCTGGTTTTCACACACACGGGCTGTGCTACCCACACAGAGCATGGTTGACAAGAGTCGCACTGCTTGCTGGGAACAGTCTCTGCACAGCCACAAGTTTAACCCCTTTATTCATTTGCTGTTACATTTCAATAGGACCCAACGCCTCATAGAATCATTGAATGGTCCAGGCCAGAAGGAACCTCTAGGGTCATCTAGTCGGACCTCCCCACAGTCAGCAGGGACACCCCCAACTAGACCAAGTTGCCCAGAGCCTCCTTGAGCTTCCCTTTGAAGATCTCCAGGGAAAGGGCCTACACCACCTCCCTGGGCAACCTGTCCCAGTGGTCCACCACCCTCGTGGTAAAGAACCTATTCCTAATATCCAATCTAAATCTGCTCTTCTCCAGCCTGAAGCCATTGCCCCTCATCCTGTCACTGCAGGCCTTTGTAAGGGCACCTTGGGCATCTCTGTGTCTGATTCTATGCAAGCACCTAGACAGGTATAATTCCTTCCTGAAAGAACTCCCAGTCTAAACCCATTGACACCCGGGGAAGGACCACACTGGCAGCTTGTGTTTTCTCTGTGAGACTCCTGTCTCAGATTGCTAGTAGGCACAAGAAAAGCGCAGGAAAGGGGATGGCAATCGTTGTTTCATTACTGGAGCTGGAGACTTGATCAGCCATTCCAAATAAAGAGAAGAAGCAGATCTTCTCTCACATAACTTATTCCCCTCCACGTTTGAGAAGGACCCAGGGCATAGGACATCCATGCTGCTGTGCCAGGGGAAGGTTGTACAAGGAGGGGAAGGGCCTTATTCTGAATATGACTGCAGCAGAGCTTGGGAGATTTTCTGGTAACTCATTCACTTTACCATAGAAACATCTTTTCTTCCCACAGTGCCTGTCCCCAAAAAGGGCCCTGATTTTGAGCAGAGCAGTGGAGAACAAAATAAACTTGTATAAATGCTAGTTTGTTCCAGTTGGGTAGCTGAGGTGACCAAGGAATTTGGGTCACGTTTTACGCAGGGATTTGCACTAGAAAAATGAGCGGTGCCAGCGTCAGCTTTCAAGATCCTAATGTGTAAAACTCTTAGCAGTATAGGTTTATTCAAGTGTAGCCTCAGTTAGAGCAGGAGGTTGAACTAGAGCAGCTCCCAAGGTCCCTTCCAACTTGAAATTATTCTATGTTTCTTAGAAGCCATGACAACACTCAGGTGGCTGAAAAATGGGGAACAGCCCATTGGTGGAGCATAGCAGGTTCCACTTCAATATGAGGAGGAACTTCTTTATGGTGAGGGTGACTGAACACTGGAAGGGGCTGCCCAGGAAGGTTGTGGAGTCTCCTTCTCTGGAGACATTCAAAACCCGCCTGGACACGTTCCTGTGTGACCTGCTCTAGGTATTCCTGCTCCAGCAGGGGGACTGGACTAGATGATCTTTCAAGGTCCCTTCCAATCCCTGATATTCTGTGACTCTGATGTTCTGTGGTGATGGATTGTTTGGGCACAACCCAAGCAGTATCCATGACTTCCCATGGCTTTCCTTCTCTTCCAACTGGGCTTTTAACTGGTAATTTACATTATGCTTATTCTGTTGTAACCACAGCTGTAAAAACTGAAAGGAGAAAGGGGGATTAAAGGAAACATCTTAGATCCTCTTGCTGATAATGAAAAATAGAGATGTTGTATTCCAGCACTGCAAAATGGTCTCACCAGGATGGTGCATGACAGTGAACCAAGCATGAATAAAAAAGCTGCTTGATAGCTCTGCACAGTCTACAAAAAAACCAAATGTTTTCCCAGTTCATCTCTTTTTAAAAATAATAAAGCAAAAGAGAAAGGAGAAAATGTTTGTCATGCTGTGATAAATGTCTTTCCTTGAACAGCACAAAACCCCACTACCAAGGTTTGCTGGCCAAACCTCAGGCAGGAGACGATTTCTTCATCGTGATTCAAGCTCACGGAAAATATTCCCTTAGTCAGTGATAAATTTCTCTTGTGGTACTACAGAGAAACTACCTTGTGCAGCCACATTTTGCTCAGAGGTGTGTCTTCTCTGAGCAGTCATAGGGCAGCAATACATGGAGAGCTACAGAACAGCGAGTGCTGGTACTTCTACGCTGGGACAGGCAGCTACAAAGCAGATAAAAGACTACCTAGGGAGTGCCTAACAAACTCTTGCTTGTGGCTATGAATAACAATGAGAACCAGGTTGAAAGAGTGGTGGTTTGTTGGTTAGTTGTGGGTTGTTTTTTTTTCATTTTGTGGATTTTTACACTTAAACCAGATAATTTTATGTATATATACTCCTAGGACAAAGTGACCTGCTTTATGGATAAGGGAAAGGCTGTGGATGTATGGAGTGGATAATGAAGATACTTAAATACAACCAAATTCTCATGGAAATTATATCCTGAATGTTAATCATTATTAAATAATAAATACTAAATATTATATATAATATTAAATAATATCTTACGTTGTGGTAGAAGAAAATACAGAAGAAATTATTCAGTTGATATATTCAGTTGATACCAGATTGACAACAACAAATGAAAAGGGCAAACTGCCTTTTCTTGAGGTAGTTGCCCCCCTTTTTAACATATTAAAACCAAAGCCATTTACGTTGCAGGGAGCACAGAGGGGAAGGAAGTGGCTGGGGTTGCATCCACCTGACATTAGCTCCCCAGCCTTTCTTACCAGGCATTTGAGGCTGCATGTGACCTTCAGAGCAAGGTTTGAATTCATGCCTTAAATCTGCACGGGGTTTTCCTGTTCCCTCATGCTGTTGCACATACACTTTGATAAACAATAGAAGGTATGCACTTGTTAGACATGTAGCTTTTCCTTTTTCAGCTGCCATCCTTAAAACACTCATTTTCAGCCTATAGACAAGGTATTTACCAGTCCTTTTACTCGAATCACCTCATCTGTCTCCCTATCGTTATCTTTCTAACGTATCTTTAGGAATAATTCCCTTTTAAAATTCCCCTTTCTTTTCCAGACAGCAAGATGAAATACTGGTGTTTAACAAATGTGTTACACTGATTTATTACGCTGTCCCCTGTATGGAAAATGTGATAAGCAAATGAACAGAGGTGTCAGCGCCCATGTGTTGCACGCTGGGCCATGCAAGGGGATCAGTGATGGGAAGCCTACAAACAGGAAAGTGAAGAGAAGAGGAAAACAGAAGTCCTTGACCACAAATGATCCAAGAAAAATAGTGAAGACCTTATCAGGGATTCTTTTGTGAAGATGAGGGTTTTAGTGTCTCTAGAATACAGGCTTCCCAGAAATACTGCGCTTCTATGCTTTTTTGCAGCTCTATAGGAAAGAACAGAGACCAAAAGAGAAATTACCAACTCTTACTGTGGTTCTCCCCCATGCCGTGATGCACACTTTCATACCTTTAATCTGTGGATTTCAAAGACATCATCAAATCTGATTTGATTAACCTAAAGAAATACAGGAGTTAATTTACAGCCACTTGCCAATTTACAAGACATTGAAGTGCAATGAAGCTGAGCATTCTTCTTTCAGCACTTTCATAATTAAGCATTTGAGTAATTTAAATATTAAAACTGTTTTCTCATAATTGCCTAATCTCAGTCAAATACCAGAGAGACAAATTCAAGTCTGCTTAACAGATCTGAGGTCTGTTTTAGCACAGAAGCCCACCAAGGATTGGGGTGTTTCTATCCCACACTTCTGACCCCTAAGTTCAGCATCAACAGGGGCTTTCTGAGAAACAACTGACACCAAATTTGCCCTATTTAAGAGCAGGCTTTCACTACATACACTAAAGGAAACCATCAAAATGGTTTGTTTTTTTCTTGTTATTAGCAGTATCCAAAATTATTTTAAAATACAAAAATAACTGTTAAAATACATCTCTGTTGTTGCTAGTTGTTTGTGTCTCACTTTGCTCTGATGAGACATTGAAAATGGAAGAATAATACTCATTTTCTGTTTCTATTCTAGTCTGTTTTCAGGCTAAAAGACACAAACTGAATTCAGACATTGGCATGGGTTTGCAGAGAGGTTGGGGCATCATCTCTGTCCATGGAGAGATTCAAAAGCCAACTAGACAGAGTCCTGATCAGTCTGCTCTAGTTGGCGCTGCTTTGAGCAAGGGGGAATCGGGCTAAATAACCTCCAGAGATCAATTCCAACTTCAACTGTTCTAAGACTCTTAGAAAATATTTACATTAGAATTACAAAAACTTTTAACAATGTAGAAAATGTTCACTGGAAAAGTTGTAGATGTTAATTTTATAAACCTTAAATTCTGAGCCTACTGATTACTTCTATATCTATTAGGAATAGATTTTATTGATAGAGAATCACAGAACCCTAGAATGGTCCAGGCCAGAATGGACCTCTAGGGTCATCTAGTCCGACCTCCCCACAGTCAGCAGGGACACCCCCAACTAGACCAGGTTGCCCAGGGCCTCATTGAGCCTCCCCTTGAAGATCTCCAGGGAAGGGGCCTCAACCACCTCCCTGGGCAACCTGTTCCAGTGGTCCACCACCCTCAGAGTGAAGAACCTGTTCCTAATATCCAATCTAATCTGCTCTTCAGCATAGATATTCCTGAGCATGTTTTCAGTTGCATCTTACAATTCTCACAGTTTTACTCATGAGCTCTTAAATTTTCTTACAGCAACACACCACAAAAAGCACATGCTTTTCAAAAATGCAGTTTCCTTTGCTTTCATACATTTCTTACACTTGTCCCTGTAAGGGCATGTAAGACATGACCCTGCCTCTTTTTCTCAAGGGCTCACTACAAGAGTGGTCCTCCAGTCCATGCTCAGAATCAGGGGAGCATGAAAACAAATAATTTCCCAAAGAAGCGGTGAGTTGCAGATGCTTTTTCATCTCTGTGTCATGAAACCAAGTCCTCTTTTACTTCCTTTCTGGCTCCACATGTAAAGGATAGGGGCAGTATTCAAGGTTCTTCTGCAACAAGATCCGAGTTCCTTTGCAGACCTTCTGTGGATGCACCGCCCTGTCCCTGGACTGGTCCTTGGGTCATGGCACACCTGACCTTATCCACCAAACTGCGCATGACTTCAGATCTACCGCAGTCTCCTAAATCATCTTTTGTCAGGACATGCTTCATGCATAATCTGTGTTCTGGATCTCAGCACAGGATTTGTCCCATTTGGAGATAGGGACCTCTTCAAACAAGTACTTGTATCTCCTCTTAGCATCTCCACACAGGAGTTTTGCTGTCTCCCAGTTGGTGATCATGCCCATGAAGCAAGCACTGCCCGTACAACAGCACTTTTGTTTCCATCAAACATGCAAGGGCTGATAAGCAGAGCAGGCAACTAATATAACATGTAAAGGAAGACTAGGGGATGTGCTGTATTATTACCTATCTGGAAGATTTATTTGACAAATATATCAACCCTCAGGGGACTGGAAGCACTGTCACATGCTTACAACAACAAAAAAATCTCAAACCATCTTACATAACGTATATACCTCATTAGTGTTGGGGATGTGTCATTTTAGTAAAGTAGAGAAAAAATCAAAGCTAGTAAGAGAGAACCTAAACTACTTATTTGAACTGATAAATGTCCTTTTTTTTTTTTTTTTTTCAAGTAGGGCCTTCCCCGTGCTAGGGAGACATCTCATAGCCTAACATCAACACACATGAATTTGGTATAACTTTGGAACAGAAGTTCAAGTTCCATTCAAGATGTTCGTATACCTACCTACTGAATGTTCCACAGATCACACCAGCCAAAGGTAATAGAAGAAAGGACCATATGGCCAGTAGGTGCTGGTGGTATCCTGGTTCTTTGTCTTGTGCTGAGAGGCATTTCAAGTTGGCTGATGTTCAGCAAAGCCAGTTTTCTTGTGATCAGAGGCCAAGTAGTGCTGCTTGCAGAGAGGCTGGGTGGCACATTCAATTGCACCATCTTATGAGTAGGCAGTATTTTACTTGCCTCCAGAAAAATCTAATTAGGGAAAAAAATAAATATTCAAGAACCTTAATTTCTATTTTGCATGGAAGTTTAGAAAAGCTGATATTCGTAGGTCTAATCAGATTTTGAAGGGTACATACCTTTTTTGAAAATTAAACCTTCAGTATTTGGTCACTTAAATACTTTGGAAGATTGTACTCAAAATGTACATACTGAAATAATTCATGGAGTACCCAAATATATGCATATATATAAAAATAATTCATAGAGGTTTTTTTATCAATTTTTATCAATTTTTATAATCTAAAAATCTGGGACAATGTCACTTTGTGACTGTCTTTCCAATAAGACAGTCTTTTGGTCCATCACACGCCTATGGCTTTGGGAAAAATCGATGGGAATAAATGACTAATCACTGATATTATTTATTTAACAATAGAAGGAATATGTAATTGCAAGCCTCATTTCAAAATAGATGAAGTAAATGTTTCTTCCTGCAAAAATTAAGTCATATTTGAAACAATACAACAAGATGCACATGAGATTTTTTTACTTCTTGCTGCTTTAGGGAACTAATTTAAATACATAATATGGACTTAAAGGGCTCTGTTTTGGTGGTTTGAGTTTCATTTCTTCCCTTTGGACCAGGTCCTGTTTTCAGAAACAGTTCCTATACAACAGGTTGTAAGCACGGGAATACCAAACTCACAATTCCACCAGAGACACAGGCCAGTTGTTAACAGCTGGGGAGTAAATTCCAAGTCAAACAGTGCCACATTGTTTCCATTTCTCAAATGCTATTTTCATGCACCTTAGCAAAATAATTACACTTTCCTTTTGTAAAGAAGTGTATTTACTTCAGGAGTTACGATATTTGAAGGAAACCAGAGTCACTGCAGCTAAACTGCAGCTGTATCTTTTTCACTAGAAAAAAAGCCCGACAATAAGTTCACCAAAAGTTCTACTCTATTGAAAAAAAAAAAAATCAGCATGAAGTATATAAATAATGCAATAAATAAACAATAATAAACTTTCGGAAGGCCAGTCTCATTCCTTCTTCCTTTCAGTTATCCATGTGCCCAGTGATGGCAGCTGCAGGAAAGGAAGCTATATGAGAGAAAAGAAGTCCTGTAGAGGGTTCACAAATGCTCTGGGAGAAAAAAAAAGTTCAATTTCCCTCCTTTGTTACTAATTCTAATGGGATATGGACCTACTCATGCAAGATCCAAGGTGACACAGCCTCAGGAGACATTTAGAGTTAGATCCATGGATTTGAGCGTGACATGAACGTGAGTTCATGGCCATGAAGATCAATCTGTCACTTGTAATCCTTTGGAGACCTGGGCCCAAAAGGTTCTAAGTTAGATTTGCAAAGGAGTTTTAACACCTACATATTACTGGCCCAATGAGAGGCACCTACATGGGACATGAACTCATGGTGCCTGTCCACAAAATACAAACATGTTACCTCTGTAAATATCTGCAACGGGAGCCACCCGTTGCCTCATGGTTTTTTCTCATGCTATTAGAAGGAAAAATGGAGAAAAAAATGCCCTTAGTGAGACCTCAGTGGTCCCTGCACGGTACTAGGTGGTATGTATGTTCAAGAGTTGTGTAGCCCTTAGGGGTGCCACCCTGCAACCTACAGTGGATATGTGACCCACATGACACTAGTGGGGCTCCAAGAAAACGTGCTAATCCTGCCATGAAGACCCCAGTGTGGGTTCACATTCTGATGTTGGCTGAAGAGGGTGAAGACGCTTAAAACTAAGAAACAAATACTGGTTTTCCATAAAATACCTTGGTTGGTTTGAATTTTTAACCAGCGTGTTTTCAACAATACTTGGCTTGTGGTGCTGACTCACTGCTGCTCTGAACTGAAATGCAGAAGTCAAGGACCAGAGCTCATTCTTGCCATTGACTGTTACACTACAAGTGGTGCTTGTGACTGGGAGAACACTGAAATAAAGTGATTTCTGGGATGTCATTTTAATGCCAGTCACAACAATGTCCATCCAAAAGTGGAAATTTCAGCAACCATCCTACACTGGCTTTGTACCTCCTGCTATTACTGAGGGTGCAGCCTCCGTTCTCTTAGGACTTGCAGTAAGAAAATAGAAAAAAAAATCAAGGCCCTTCCAATTAAAGGCCGAGTTTTATGTTTGACTTGCCGTGTGTCATCCAAAGAGCTGCTGGGTAGGTTAAGAAGATCCTCAAATAATCTCAAGCATCGCTGGTTTAAATTGCCTGAAATTATCCTCGGCTTTCTCTTTCCCTCCGTCACCCTGCACGAGGATGTGTGTCAAGTGCCTTCAGATGCCTGGTCTTTTGCCAGTCTCCTCTGGTGAGGCCTGAGGGAGGCTGTCACATGCAGCGGGGATGGCGTTCTCTGCCTGTCTGCTTGGTGTTTGAAACGTCACCAAGCTACTTCGCTGCTCAGAAAAATTCCTTGCTCTTACAAGTGGAAAACAAAATGTCTTTGTTGAAAGGATGTCAGGTTATTTTTGTAATGCCAAATTACAAAAAAACTAAAAAATCTGGGGGATTGTCAAAGAGAGGCTGAGGTGGACCTGACCTTGCTGTCTTGGAAATGGTTAGAATTTACCACAATAAAAAGAAGGTGAAGGGAATCAGGTTCAATAACAAATGCTTCCCCTACTCCATATGAGGGTTATAAAACATAAAATCCCTCATAAAACCCCCACTCCTGCAAAAGCTGTGAATGCAAGTAGACCCTGAGTTAACTCCTGGTTAGACGTGGGTATAATGCTCATAGGGTCAGGAAAGTTCTGTTCTCCTGAAATGGTGCCTCATGAGTCTTTGAAATGCATCATTGTCTCATAACTCAAAAATCATAGAATCCTAGAATCATTCAAGTTGGAAAAGACCCTTGGGATCATCAAGTCCAACCATCAACCCCACTCTACAAAGTTCTCCCCTACACCAGATCCCTCAACACCACACCTAATCTACTCTTAAACACGTTCAGGGATGGGGACTCCACCCCCTCCCTGGGCAGCCCATTGCAGGGTCTGACCACTCTTGCTGGGAAAAATTCTTTCCTAATGTCCAGCGCAAACCTATTGAAGCCATTCCCTCTCCTTTTATCGCTAATTCCCTGTGAGAAGAGACCAGCACCAACCTCTCTACAATGTCCTTTCAAGTAGATTTCCCACCAAAGACCTAAATCAACAGGGTCATTTCAAATCCTGCTGTATTGTTTAATCAATTTAAAGGTGAGATATTAAAACAAACAGAAAAAAACAAATTTTGAAAAAGAAACTCTCTTTCTGTTCATCTCTCAAGTGGTACAATGTGCTGAATGCTCTGTTCTCTGTAAATAAATGCTGAACTCAGTTTATCTCATTTTTTTCACTGGGTTTCTCAGCTACTTAAAGCTAAGCACTGAAATTTAAGGAAGTTTTTTCCTGGTAGATGGCTAGTACAAGGACTGGATTCTCAGCCTCTTGCAAACACAAGAGGTCAAAACACTACCCTTTTTTTTATTGTCTTTTATTTTTTCGTGGCCATTTGGCATGAGGAGGGGAAAGTGCAGAATTTCCGAAGCTAAAATATTTTGATTAGAAGTTTAAATGTTTTGATGGAAAAAAAGCTGTTGTAATACCTTATGGTCTTCTATACTGTTTAGATAATTTCTCCACCAGGAATTTGGATGGAGAGGAAAAGCAGTGCATGACAAGAGATGGTTCTCCTTAAGATAATTGGCCTGTGGATGGTGATGGAGGTACAAGTTAGGTAAATAGGACCTACTCTGTGCCACTATCTCAGCATTTCACAGAATCACAGAATCACAGAGTATCAGGGATTGGAAGGAACCTTGAAAGACCATCCAGTCCAATCCCCCTGCCAGAGCAGGAATACCTAGAGCAGGGCACACAGGAACGTGTCCAGGCGAGTTTGGGATGTCTCCAGAGGAGACTCCACAACCTCCCTGGGCAGCCCCTTCCAGTGTTCTGTCACTCCCGCTGTGAAGAAATTTTTCCTCATATTTCACTGGAATCTCCTCTGTTCCAGCTTGCACCCATTGCCCCTTGTCATTGGATGTCACTGAGAAGAACCTGGCTCCATCCTCCTGACACTCACCCTTTACATATTTATAAACATGAATGAGGTCACCCCTCAGTTTCCTCTTCTCCAAGCTCAAGAGACCCAACTCCCTCAGCCGTTCCTCCTATGGGAGATGCTCCACTCCATCATCTTTGTGGCCCCGCCCTGGACTCTCTCCAGCAGTTTCCTGTCCTTCTGGAACTGAGGGGCCCAGAACTGGACACAATATTCCAGACGGGGTCTCATCAGGGCAGAGTAGAGGGGGAGGAGAACCTCTCACGACCTACTAACCACCCCCCTTCTAATCCACCCCAGGATGCCATTGGCCTTCTTGGCCATGAGGGCACAGTGCTGGCTCATGGTCATCCTGCTGTCCACCAGGACCCCCAGGTCCCTTTCCCCTACGCTGCTCTCCAACAGGTCATTCCCAACCTATACTGGTACCTGGGGTTGTTCTTGCCCAGATGCCAGACTCTACACTTGCCCTTGTTCTATTTCATTAAATTTCTCCCTGCCCAACTCTCCAGCCTGTCCAGGTCCCACTGAATGGCAGCACAGCCTTCTGGAGGGTAAGCCACTCCTCCCAGTTTGGTGTCATCAGCAAACTTGCTGATAGTGCACTCTATTCCCTCATCCAAGTCATTGATGAATATATTGAACAGTACCGGTCCCAGTACTGATCCCTGAGGGACTCCACTATTTCCAAATGAAAATATTCCACCTTTGGAACGTGGAGATATAAGCTCCCAAGAACTTTGTGAGGAAACATCTTTATCTTGTGAAGAGGAATGGGGTGCTCATTGGCCCTACTTGAAAAATGTTCAAGACACTCTGAGCATGAAAGATAATAATAGATTTTTGGCGTGGCCTTTTGCACAGGGTGAAAGGACCTCATTTAAACATATTCCAGCATCATTGCAAGGAAAACTGTCAGGGCTGTTGGCACTTCCAAGTTTACACTAAAGCATCCTTTTCCTCTGGTTTATAGGACAAGTTTGTTTGGGCAGGTGTAAAGAAACTGAGACAGACCCGCCTAAAATCCTTTATTTTGCTGCTTGTGACTTGCTGTGGCTGCAGCCACCCATCGTGTAGCAAAGGGGTTGGGTTATTGTTGCAGCTTGAATATGCGCTTGGAGAGGAAGAAGAAGGTTTTGCCTTCTCAGAGGCTTCATAGGCCAGTGACCTTTATAAATGACAGCGGTTCTCTGCCGAGTGAAGGATGAGGGGAAAGAGGGAAACATTAAGATATTTTGTCCTACTTTTTTGGGGCATGTTGAAAACAATCACAGTACCTATTTGTCATGTTCCAGCTTTGTCTCCCTTTTGCAGTAGCGTCTGACAGGCTGAATGAAGAAAGTGTAAGTGAAGATGAATTGGCAAAGGTATCGCTTTTGGTCTGTCTAATTCTGAGGCAGATGAAAAATATATATAATATCAGGATGTTAAAGTGAAGGAAACATTAAGATCAAGGGACTGCAAGGGTAAAATAGAAATCCTTTGGGCAATTTAGGGAACAAATGAATAATCCAAATGTGTTTCTCAAAATTTAAGATCTTCTGTTACTTGGTACTATTTGTAACATCAAAATAACAAGCAGACCGTTTACCATGGAAAGGAGTGAGCAAGGTGAACAAACATAGAAATAATATATTCTAAGAATGGAAGAAAATGTGAGGAAAATTTCCCTAATATTGATGGTCATTCACACTGCAGAATTTTTCTCTGGGTGGTGGTGGGGGAGCACATGCTTCTCTTTTGATTCATTTAAAACCAGACTGGGGAAGAACTTGGGAGCAGACCACCCAGTAAATTCGTGCCTCAGCAGCGGAATCGATGGGATGAATTAGAGGAGCTGTATAACCAAAAGTCTAAAAATTGCCTGATTGTGCTGGCAAGTGTGTCAGGGTCCCTGGGATGCTCTCCTGGGCCAGCCCACATGCTGCCAGGAGGTAAGCATCCAGCTGGCACCCAGTGCCCTGGGTAAGCACCCTGGGGAGCCTTCCCTCCTCCCATCAAGTGTCTGCAGCAAAATTTCAAGGTGCTTAGCAGGAATCAGGGACCAGGTCTCATGTCCTGGCAATATCCTCTCTTTCAGAGAAGGGAAAAAGATTTTCAGACCTCAGTCTCGTGCAAGGAAGCTGCTGAACGTGTTAGAATTGTCACAATGCACAGTCACTGAGCTACTCATCCAGCTTCCTTTGTGCAGGCCAGTGGCAAGAAAGATACTTGTGTATCTTGTGCCTGCACACAAAAGCTTGCTCTCTCTCCTCTCTCTCTGTAGAGTCGGGCTGGAGACATAGCATCCCATAAAGCATAATACAATCAGATTTAAACTCTCAAGGCAATATACTGCAGGCAGATAGTGAGCAAGCCAAGACAAGAAGTTCATAAAGATGCTCCATACCCTGAAACACCTTCTTTATGGAAAAGAGTATGATTATCTCCCCTTGGGTGCTGATGAAAATTTCACTGGTGGCTTCAGTCTAAAAATGATTGATCCTAAGTTAACAAATCAAATAAAGGGAATTAAAATTCTGATTTTATTCAAAGCTTCTTTCTTCTGGCTTTTTCCCACTCAGTTCAGTGGAACCGCTCTTGATTAACAACACTTGCAAACTCCATCGAAACCTCTACTTACTCTTTCTGAAAAGATTCATAGCATATCTGGAAAGAAATCTGGAACATTAGATCTACTCAAAATGAAGTTTTTCAGTAATGATCCTTACTCCAAAATTGTCCTTTATATGAAAAAACCAAAAAGGATTGTTAAGAAAATATTGTGGTATTGTTGATTGTTGTTGTTTATCTTTAATGTTTGTATTGGACATTAGGAAAAAGTTTTTCACAGAGAGAGTGGTCAGCCAGTGGAATCAGCTGCCCAGGGAGGTGGTGGAGTCACCCTCCCTGACTGTGTTTAAGAGTAGATTAGATGTGGTGTTGAGGGATATGGTGTAGGGGAGAACTTGTAGAGTAGGGCCGATAGTTGGACTTGATGATCCCAGGGGTCTCTTCCAACCTAAATAATTCTATGATTCTATGATTCTATTCAGCATTTTCTAATGTTTGTTGAAAGTATGGCAGCCTTTTTTCTTTACTGACCTAATTTTTAGCAAACAAACACCTGGATATCCACAGGGGTATTTCCAGTACAGTATTTTCGAAGAACAAAATGGGGAGGCTTGTACTTTTTGCACGCTAGTCTGCCAAAACCCCCAAATGGGCCTGTTTCAGATGGCCTCAAATGTAAATGACATCAGTAGTTTCAAATGTGCCGTGAAGTCTCACTTTCTGTTTCAGCCATCTGTACAGCCTAATTGATCTTACCTCGTTCCTGCCTTCTTGAAGACCTGACTTTCTGCCACAGTCACGGTTATTTTGAACCCGCTGCCGCAGAGAGAATTTAGAAAACAGAGGAATGACAATGTCTTGTTCAAATTACACTCCCACAAAATTGATCTGAGGCAGAGAGTGTGGGAGGCACAGAGAGGAATTGTCTTTGGGAGGTGGATTGATAGACACCGCACGGCCTGATACTACGGGGCACTGGCTGTGACAGTCACTTCAGACACACACACCTTAATGCACTCTCTGCAATGATTTCTTCAGGCCCTTATAATATCGGTGGATGATGGCACTCAATACTCTGGAGCACATGTTTTATTGAAAGGAATCTGATTGCCTTCTCCTGGATGCTGATTAAAGTTTTGCTAGTGGCTTAAATGAAAGAGTGGAGGGAAAAAAATAATTTTAAAAAATCCTAAGTTAACAAATCATACCGAAAACATTCAAATTTTTACTTTATTTCTAACAGCTTTATAGATACTGGCCTGTCCCCAAAGTTCAGGGAAATATTCTTGATTAATGGCCCAAGCAAATTATCTTGGGTGGTAAGTATAGTATGAAATTTGATGCTCTGATAGCTACCCTAGTGGGAAAAAATATTCAATAATGTACTCTAGTTATGCTAATTAGGCACATCACCTGTTAGGAACATAATAGAAAGATCCTACTGCACTCATTTGATTTCAGGAACCACCAAGATGCTGGACAAAAGCTTCATTTTTCACCTCTCTCCTCCACAGATGCCACTGGTTCATCCATCCTGAGGTGACACCCCAGGCTATGCAGGTGGAAGGATGTTCCAGTGATTAGGTCACTGCCAGCCCAGGACACGGCAGACACACCATCAGCCTCATGCTCATCATTTTTCTGGTGTCAGGTCACTTATTCTTCGTGGACAATCTGCTGGGTTATTCCAGGCACCTTTCTCTCCCTCTGTGGATTTGTGGGAGGTCCTGAGCTTCCTTGGCCTTGGGTCCCTTCTCTTTCCCTTCTGCCCAATTTCCCTGGATGCTCTCACCCACTTGAAAAAATTGACCTGTTCCCTTTGCATTGGAGATTGCTGCAGCTTGCCTTCTCCTCCAGATGAAGCTTTCATCCAGGGCAAAGTCCCAGCTTGCCTCTGCAGCTCTTCCCTAGCAATCTCTCAACAGCAAAAAGATCAGTTCTTTTTCCTTTTTTTTTTTTTTTTTGTTTTATTTTCTTTTGCCTTTTTTGTGTGTTTTTTTTTGTGGTTTTTTGTTTGTTTGTTTGTTTTTTGTTTTTTGTTTTTTGTTTTTTTCCACTTGTCAACACCACCACCGTTGTGGCACCCACACTTCAGGCTACTATCAGACATCATCCTTTTTCGCACATTTAAGGAACAGCAAAGTCCAGTTCATATTGAACTAAAGCTCCCAGTTTTGGCTCAGAGGGTGGTGGGATTTCTGCTCTCTGCAGCAAAGGAGTGCTTTGTTAAGGCCTCCAAAGCAGGTCATTCTGATCCCTCTGTTGTCTCTTCTCTTCTCCTCTAACTCTAAGCCGTTTGGGAGCAGAAAAATTGTATTTTGATGCCATCCACACTGTAGGACACGAAGATCCTGACTGGGTACTGTGGTATTACCAGTAAGAACCATTTTAAAAATACAAATGAAATACTCACTATGTCAGCACAGCAACATTCTTTCTGAATAGCCTTACTTGAAAGAGCAGTTGAGGATCAACTGGGATGTCCCATAGCCATCTTCTTAGCACATGACAACAGTTACATTTGGAAAAATAAGAAAGAAGTGAAAAGCTACTTTTTCATCCATCTTCTGTTCTCCCACACATAATAAGATAGGTGACAAATGTTTTACTTGGAGGTAGATGTCACTTCTGAAAGCTTTTAGTCACTAATTACACAGTGATTTTGTTTTGTAGCATACTTAGTGTCAATTCTTCAGCAAATTCTGTTTTTCTAAAAACACTCTTTAGATTCAATTTTTTTTATGAGATTTAAATTTCCAGTCTTTTCTAGGATTTCTGGGTTACAGCATTTTTCATAGCATTACAATGCTATGAATGTTAAAACACAGCTGTCATATTCAAGTTGTTTGTTTTAAGAAACGTAAGATGTTTCACCGAGCTCAAAATCGATACATTAAATTGGGCCTAAACCAAGAAATAACTATTGCATCAGTATCTTCTCAATAAGGGGAGAAGAGTCCAAGGACTTTGGGCTTGCCTCTCGCTCGTGGTGCTGGGCTGATCTGCAGGCTGTCCTACAAACTAGATTTTGGGGGGAGTCAATCAATCCCGTGTAATATTCGGTGCTGGCCGGAGGTGTCTAATCCAGTCTGTGCACATGAGGCTGTGTGTGTAGTGAATGAAGAGAGAGAAAGGCTCCATCAGAAAGGAGCTGAATCTGAGGTGTGGTGGTTTGCCTTTCCTAGGTGCCTTGCTGTCCTCGCTGAATCAAAATGGAAATGAGAGCCTAAAGTATCTAATGGTCATAATATCTGCTTTTGCTGTATTTTCCATTATTTAAACTGTTGGTTCTTTGGGGCTAGAATTATTTTAACTCTGCATGTGTGTCATACCTTCAGTAATAGGGCTCATCTTGCACATTCTCTCTAGATGCTACTGAAGTACACACTGGAAAAAATTAAGATTGCTTTCTAAGAAATTTGTTTCGTGATAATCTAAAATCACATTTAAATTTGAGAGTAACTTCCTTAAGCTTTGTCCATTTATTCCCCCATTAGTTCTCTCTCTTTCTTTGTCTGTCTTTTTTTTTTTTTTTTTTTCCTTTTGGTAACACCAGCAGGAATAAATGACAGCAAAAACCTTCTTTCCTCACCTGGGAACTAATTCTTTTTGGTGCAGAAAGTCCATGCTGGTCTGAGGTGTTTTGTGAATCTTCCTGTCCTGGTCTGAGCATATACCTTTTATAAAATGCTCTTTCAAGGAAAGAGACCTCATTGCTCTCTACAACTACTTGAAAGGACATTGTAGAGAGGTTGGTGCTGGTCTCTTCTCACAGGGAGTTAGTGATGGAACAAGAGGGAATGGCTTCCAGCTGCAGCAGGGTAGGGTTAAGCTGGACATTAGGAGAAACTTTTTCCCAGAGAGAGTGGTCAGAGCCTGGAATGGGCTGCCCAGAGAGGTGGTGGAGTCCCCATCCCTGGATGTGTTTCAGAGTGGTTGAGATGTGGTGTTGGGGGTTCTGGTGTAGGGTGGGGCTGATGGTTGGACTCAATGACCCAAGGGTCTTTTCCAACCTGAATGATTCTATGATTCTATTAAATTACTACTTAACTGCAGGTGTAGTTCTGTTGTAACTTCCTGCTTTAAAGGAAAAAGCAGGGCTAATTGGGCTGCATGAATTTACAATGGAGAGTTGGTTTAATCTCCTCACGTTGTGATTGACCATGGTGAGATATACAGCAAGACATTTTAGTTCAGTGTTAGCAGGAAAGGAGAATAAACTGATGGCCAGAGTGGGTCAGAAAAAGCCTTTTTCCTGTTGGAGGTGAAATTTTGTAACTGGCAAGTGCTTGTTGAGAACTTTTGCCTCCCAAAACAAATCATTCTCCAAGACAGACCAATAACCAGGTTCAAAATGGGCAATTCCTCTGGAAGTGACATTGGAAAATCTCCACGTAGATATTCCTGTTTGCTAGGGGATGGAGAGAAACTATACAAAAGAGAATTTATCTAAAAAATTTCTTTTGCAACATTTTTTCTGCTGCAGACCAGCAAAAGCCTTCTCTGATATTTTTGGTGGTATTAAAATCCCTTCCATCTCCCTGTAATGGAGAGCTGAGAAGCTTTTCCTTACCCTAGAACCAGAGTTTTCAAGCCTCTCTGGCCGGCCTTGCGTTAGGGCGTATCTTTTCTCCACCTAGTGATAATGCAGAGGGAAAAAAGGAGGAGTTTCTACTGCACATGAAGTGATGTTACCTCCAGTCATAGTGCCTTTCCTCATTCCATCCTCATACCTGCCTTTTCCTCATGCCACCCTCCAGGACTCTGACTGAAGCCACTTCTGAAGGCTTCAACCCTTCCTTTGCCACGTCTCGGCGTTCCCAAGTGTTGCCTGGCCCTTGGGTGAAGCAGGCAATTGGGCTGTGCTTACCCTTATCACTATAAAGCCCTTCTCTAAAGGTACTCAACAACCCACAATATTGATTTAAAGCTTTCTGATTAGCAGCCTGATATAAAAACACGGGGGCTATAAATCTTCCCTAATATTTGAGCAGGGGGATAAATACTGAAGCTTCCCCATAGCCATCCTTGCCTTTCTGTAGGCAATGCTGGTGCAGTAGAGCGAGCTACATGTTATAGAACGTATTTCCAAAACATTTGTTTTCAACTTAAATATATTGTGTTTTGTTTTGCTCTCAGGAATAAAGTGATGAAAATTAATTTATTGGTCTCGTGTATTGAGTCCAAATCTGCTCATTTCTTTCAGAGGAGTAGCCCTTTGGGCCAACAGACATAGTTTTGATATAAATAATTGCTATTAAAAGGTCATAATTTGCCAATACATGTAAAATTCTGGGGTATCTGCAGTGCTTTCTCGAACACTTGGGGAATACACAGTAACTGCAGTCATTCAGATGCCGAGAGACAGCGATTACTGGTGGATTTTGACTTCTTTTCTTGACTTCTTTAAACTTGCCATTGCAAGTTTAAAATGTTCACTGTGCTTTTGACAAACCTTTTCACTGTGCTTTTTACATTGAAAACAAAATAAAACCCCAACCCCAAACCACCAGTTGAATTTCTAAGGCAATTCATTTCTATTTGATGTTTACTGGGGCAAATTCCACTGTTCTAGATTGCATGCAGCCTAACAGCACACACTGTGTCTGCATAATTAGACTAAGATTTTACCAGAAAAAAGATGAGAATTTTGCTGTGAACCTCCCTGCATCAACCAACTTCTTGGGGCACCAAGAATTTTACCCTTCAGGATTAAGTTCAGCCCCATACCAAAGGCACCACACTATAAAACTACTTGGATAACTGTGCAGAACACCCATTAAAAGGCTTCCCCTCCGGATTAATCTCCTGGTGCCAGATGATCCTGTTGGGAAGTTGCTTGTCTAAATTTATCCATGCTCATTTTGTTGACATTTACTCTTTCACAAGTGTTATCATGTAGCTTAGATGGTTTGCTTCCCTTCAAACAAGAGGGAGTCTGTCTGACTTTCTTTTACACCCTTTCCTGAAGGACAGCCATGAAACAATGGTTCATAAAAACAGAAAGAACCCTTTGGCATACAAATTATGGGTTAGTTACAGACAGTGCAAACCAACACCATCGGTAGGTCCTGTGGGATAGCACAATAGATGTTCTTCTGCTTTGTGCATCATCAAAAAAATCCCCAAACCAACCCAGTAAAAAAAGTCCTATCCCTAAGCCACATCATCAGTGTAGCTTCAGCTTCACAATTACGATAGGTCCCAGTATTTTGCAGATGGAGAGAGGTCACAGCTGGATTGGGTTTTGGTGCCAGGTTGAGCTTGATGTTTTGGCAGCTGGGAAATCAAGTTATGACTTACAAACCTTGGACGTGTAAGTCACAGGAAGAGAATAAAGGTATGAATAAAATGACTGAAATGTCATTTTCCTGAGTCATTTTTATGGCCAAGCCCACATTTAAATGCAAAGTAAAGGTTCAGGCCAATGATTAACCCAGGAACAAGATGCTGCTGGTATATTAATTGACCTAATAAAGTATTCTACCTTAGGCAGCCGTTGTCTACATCCACTACAGAGCAGCCAGTCAGTCAGAGGAGTTATAATTCACACACACAAACCGTGTTAAAATAATGGATGTTATGTGTCAGCCTAGAAAAACTGCCAAAATGGAACCAAGAAATCCTGAGTCAAAAATACTGCCAAATGTTAGGGGGTAAGATGTTAGCGCCCCATTCTTAATTCGTTTTGATACACCTGCCTCACAACAACGACTGTTGCACAAGCAAATGATGCTTCCCTGGTTGGTTCGGTATGATAGTTAAAGCCCCATAACTTCCCTTTTCAATAAGCTTTCTCTATTTATTGAGCTCTTTTTAAATTTTACCTTAGATGCTATGTTCACAAATCCTATGACAGACATGTTTCAGGACAATTCACTTTGAGAAATCCTTGATATGATCTGATGATTCTGTAGGGTCAGTGCAGCCTTTTTTAGGGAAAAGCAAAACTCTTAAATCAATTGTGTTAAGGCTCCCTGAAAACATTGAACTCTTCATATGAAAGTCATTGGTAGGTAAAGGGTGGCATGCTTGCCTTTTTATTAAATTGAATTGGAAGGTTTCTGATCTGATTGGACTGCTGGTGTCCCTGAAAGGTAGATGCTGGTTCTGATATCTGCATATGAACGCATCAAAAGCCGTGTCTTTACCTGTTGTTACAGATAATGGAGAGGTGAAGTTTGCCATCTTGGAGAGGGGCAAATGTCATGGTCCCTGCAGTGTTGCAATGCCATCAGGAATGCCACGGCAAAATAGCCAAAACGAACGTGGAAAACTCTAGAAGGATACAACCTAGACGCGGTGCTACAGCGAAAAGGTGAGCTTTCCCTCTTCAACACAGAAAATGATGGTATGTTCTCCCCTAAAGCCATGCAGTTATCCCATTGTCATCCTACAGCTGAGCCTAATAAACACAAGATAGAATTTCCATTCCAGTCTTTCATGGACATGAGGGTGCTCTGGGAGGAAAGCAGGACACCTCACTAAAGTAAAAGTGAAATTACTTAAAGCTTCCAAGTTTTAATTGTGCAACTTAATCCTAAATTACCAAACCTCAAAGGAATGTCTGACTTCCCTTCAGGAAGACTACTAAAAGAAATTGTTTTCTTATTTGAAATTGCATACAGGCATTGGCTTTCTGATCTGAAGTTCCATTTCATTCGTGAATGACCTGAACTGTCAAGAGGTTCTTATGGGAAAAAAACCCTGCCATCTCCAAATATATTGCTGAAATACAATCACTGGGGTAGCTTTGTTTGTTAAAACCTGATAACACACAGGGGTTTAGCCTGAAGGTACATCCCTCTTCCGATTCCTGACTCCGGTGGTTACTCCTGATAGGTCAGTCTAACAACAGATTTTCAGCACCTCTCTGTGTTAGGCTCTGACAATACAAACATCTAACCTAGTTTGAATGAATGGAGCAGAATAACTAGCATGTGCTGTTTGGATCTATTGTTTCTCTCTTCCACAATTAGACTTTTAAATCTTGCTCTGACTGGGAGTTAATGCTTATGAACTGAAGATTCATCTATTCCTAGTTACACCTGCTCCCTCATTTCACGACAAAAAGCTTAATGTTTTATTATGATCTTTCCTTCTCACCTTAGAAATATAATAACCGCCAGTCTCTTGCTTCCAAAATGGTTATAAATTTCCAGACTTGTAGTCCACATTGCCAGAGACATTCATTAAATCTAGATGTTAAACACCAAGTGAGGCTGAACAGCTCTGAGTGCTGATATCTAAGTTGGAGTTTGATTCATATTTTATGTTGAAGCAAAATGTTTCTTGTAGAAATCTCCCAGATCTTCGTCACTCTGCCTCTTCTGAGGTTTTTACAAGGTCATCCAGCTCAGAAAAGCTTCTGAAATGCAAATATAGCTGCCCATATTTCAGGGCAGCAGTAACACAGAGGCCGACTTAGTAGCAGTTAGGGTCCCTTTTTGTTCTGAAACAATGTAGAGGGAAAATTCCCTGGTTTAGATGTAGAATGATTAGTGGTGGCAAAGCTTGTGAAGAAGCTGTGGTTGGGTCAAAGGGTGAAAATGGGCTACATCTGTATATTTCTATTCACATTGGGTTTCAGAGGGCAAGGTGGGAAAGATGGCTGCAGAAGATGAACACCACACATGCTGGCCTGTGCTCTTCTCTGTTTTGTACTGGTCCTGTGTAGATTTCTAATGATTATTTATGCTGGTGTAAGAGCAGAGTTGGGTCCTCTGCAATAACATCCACAGGCAGTGATCTAAAAGCTGCTTTCAAAGGCCTGTGTAACATTTCTGGCAAATTCTTCACCAACTTCCATTTCCTCTTATCTCACGAAATAACTGAACCCAGGAATCTGTCCTTTAGTCCAGGGAATGAATGGCTCTGCAGGACACACAGTTGGATTGATGTCAGCAGGTACTGAAATATGACTTGAGCCACCACCCTGTTGAAGGAGTGTCCTCTGTATTTAAGAATCCACTTTCTACAACTCCACCATTTCTGCTGCAGATTGCTCGCAGAATAACGGGGCCATTTAATTTGTCTCTTCCCCCAAAAAGCTGACTGGCATATTAGAAGTGGTTTAGGGAGAGGAGGGGTCAAAACGTCCAGTGAGTTACCAGCTCCATCATTGGCATTATGGTTATCACAGGGTAACAGAGTAACAGGGTAACAGAGTAACTGTTAGAAAAACTGATAACAGATAGAATGACTGTAACTCTTTCACATGATAACATATACCGATAAAAAATGCAGGGATTCAATTTATGAGGGAATAATCACTTGCCCTAAAGTTAATATAACTCCCCAGAACTGCAAAACCTTGGTCAGCTAATAAAAACCTGACCTTCTAAATCTTAATGGTTTCAAACTGGGAACCTTGATTAAACGAAATAATTTTAAAAGCATGAATCACTTTTTTTATATGTAATTTGAATGATTTCTAGAAAATAATCTCCAATGAGAAATAATGTTTCCCATATGTTAAGTAATAGCTTTTGGGAGGTGTAACAATTTTTTTTTAAGGTAATGGAGAAACTAATGCACCAAGCAATTGCATCTGGAATTTTTCTGTTTTTCCTTACATTGCAAGTATGTAAAGTGGCACTTACCTTTTAATCCAAAAATATAACACATACTCTATATCCCTTTTGGACCTAATAGAAAATCCTGATCAATCTTTTTTTAATTAAAAAACACAGATTGTTTGACTGTATTTATATTTCCCATGGCAACAAAATAATTGCATCAAAGCTTGCCCAGCAATGTTTTTCTACCTTTATATAGCCTTCTTTGATTTTTCTGGGCTGGATTTTGGCTTACAAACTATATAGATGAAAAAGCATGATTCATGATCATATGGTCTCCCTGGTAAGGTACGTCCCTTTTACAGAAAATAAATCCATCAACTACTGCTTCTTCCATCCACTGACTGGGTTTTTATAGACAACACAGGAGAGATGTGAACAGCATCCCCACTGCACAGGGAGGCTGCTGGAATGCAAGGAAAGATGACTCTCTCTCTCTCTCTCTCTCTCCTATGCCTGCCTTATTCTGGGGCCTTCTGATAATTTTCTTTAGTGTTTGAATTGCACTGCGCCTGGAGAACTCAACTGTGTCCGCTGTATAAACATGAGCCTGCCCTAGATCTGTGTGGCTGCATTTATTTCTGTTTGGAGTTTGTGGATGAGATCTGCTGTTTGCCTTTCTGGTGAAGCTTATTAAAGGACAATTTTTCACAAGGCATTTGATAAAATTGTAGCACTTTGCCATTGCTGTGTTTCTGCCATCATATATCACACTGTATAGCTCCAGACTTCACAGAGAAAAATAGATAGCATTTATTTAGGCACCCCATAAGACAATTCTGCTTCCACAGGCAGCTGTGCCAATCTTATATTTGCTGACACCCAACGATGGTTGTTTGTCTCGTCACCCTTTCTTTCCCTTACCAGTTCCTCTACCTGGGTCCTTCCCTGTTTTTTCAGCTCTGTCCTCTCCCTTTTCCATCTCTAGCACTCATCAGATCTTCTGTGATCCACTGTGAGTCGCTGTTATGACAAAAAATGTCCAGCTTTGGGGTTTTTCTGGAGCTAGGGAATTAGAGGCTGCTAAGGAGGACAAAACCAGTGAAACTGGAAGGAAGCATGAAGGACAGGTCAGAGTGGGAATGGGGTAACGGACATCTTCTTTTGGCAGGGATTAGCTGTTAATTCTCACCATCTTTTGCAGAATCACAGAATCATTCAGGTTGGAAAAGCCCCTTGGGATCATCGAGTCCAACCATCAGCCCCACTCTACAAAGGTCTCCCAGACACCAGATCCCTCAACACCACATCTCAACCACTCTGAAACACATCCAGGGATGGGGACTCCACCACCTCCCTGGGCAGCCCATTCCAGGGTCTGACCACTCTTTCTGGGAAAAATTCTTTCCTAATGTTCAGCCTAAAAGTTCCTAATGTTTCAGCATGCTACACTCCAGAAGACAGACAGGGAATTCAAGTACCACTTTTAGGGTTTACAAATTATCAGAGAACCCTTCTGAGCTACTGAGAACCTCTTCTGTGCCACAGTTTCCCCAGCAGCAAAACCCCTCCTGCCTTCTCTTGTCATTCCCACGACACTGCCTGGCATAATGTACTTGATACACCCGTCACTGCTGCCAGTTCCCCTTTTGTACAGTGGAACTACAACCAGATTAGCAAAGAAAAAACAAACAAACAAAAAAAACACCAGTTTTTTTTTCAAGTTTTTTTATTTAAAGTTCTGATCAAGTCTTTAAACATTTTACTAAATTCTTGAAAATGTTGTGACTTGCCAAAAAGCCCGAGGCTGCCAAGAACGTGCTAATCAAGAAAGCCAATGCAAATGTTCACTTAGGGAAGCTCACATGTATTTTGGAAAGGAAAAGGGAATCTAATCCCAGAAAACAAGGCAGGAGAATCTATCTTAATTTCTTTCAGTCTAGCCCTAAAAGGAAAAAAAAAAAAAAACAAACAAAAAGCAGGGAGAAACTACAAGGTTTCACAGCTGTATTTGGTCTAAATCCCTAAGTGAGATATATTCTGCAAGGGTGAGGAAGGAAACAGGATGTATAGCTCTAGAAAAGGTAGGTGGGGGAGATGGGGGATAATCTATGTTGCAGCAGAAGAGGAAGTGGGAACTTGGAGTGACTCTTCTGGAGAAACCCAAAAGATACTTCAGTTAGACAAAAGATGAGCAATTTGAGCTGAGCCCCTTTGCTAATCCAACCTGGAGGGAGGAAAGCTGGATTGTTCTAAGACTCTAAGAGCTTAAATCCAACTTTGGTTGTGAAGCTGTTTTCATAACTCCTGTTTCTGAAAGAGCAGTTGGTTCTAAAGACACTGCAAACGTCTGCTGCCCAGTATACATCTGAGGGATCCTAACAGGAGCAGTGCTTCTCTCATCATGCTGAAGACATTGCACCCAAAGGTGCTCAGTCATGGGAAGGAGACTTCCTAGGTAGGTGTAAACTGGTATTCCTGTAGGAGGGAGCAGGCAGTGGAGAGGCAGTTGATGTATGATTTCAAGCACCATGATAGATTCTGGAGCCTGTCTGAAAAGACAATGTTTCCACCTCTGGTCATACTCTTTACATCTGTGATCACAACCGTTTAGGTTACAGCTGGCTAAAAAGTAGGATCTCTGGGATTTAGAAATGGCATGGTTTTATTTTTACTTTATTGTAACCCAGACTGATTGGAAACCAAGTATGTTTAGCTTTGGTTTGCATCAGGAGCTTTCTAGACTCTGTGCTCGTTCAGTGAAATTAACATTGACTGTTGTTTGATCAGAACATGGGCTTCACTGAGCAAGCCTAAAGAACTTCCATGGTCCACAGCTTTGTGAATGACTCCCTCAACTCCCACAGTTAGCCCTGGCATCCAGTGAGATTGTCAAATTAAAAATGTCGAGTCTATACACCATTCTTTCCAATGATTTTTTTTTACTCCTGAGTGGTTTCCAAACCAGTTCTGCCTTGACTGTTCAAGCATGGGAGAACAAGATCAAAGGAAGGACCTGTTGGAACAAATGCACTCTGTGTGAAGCAGGGAGAGCTCGATTCCTTATGGCCCTGAGGTGTTTCCTCATGCCCTGAACAATTCCATTAAGTATTGAACTCCCTTATTGCTGCCCATCTGGAAGAACAGTCAAGCATTTCTTGGGCTAAAAGACCTGTAGAAATCAATGGTACGTTCACCTCTGACATTTGCAGTGTTTGGGTATAAACTGAAAGTAACATCTTGTGCTTCATCTCAGCCTCACAATGAATGTGGGACTTCTCAAGGGGAATCATTGATTTCATGCATAATCTAGCACCCCATGTTCCAGTTGCCTTCTGGTGGGATCTGGGTGTTTTCCAGTTCCTTAAGGACGGGTTTTTCATGTAGGCTAGACGGAGGGAATGAACAGAAGTGACAATATCATCAAATCCTGCCTTTTTTTCTGGCTGCCTAACTTTTCCATCATCTATGCAAAGTCCTACATCCAACACACCTAAATGTTAAAAAATTAATAAATTACAAGTGAGATTTTTCTTGAGGCAATTTTCCCCAAACTATCCTAGTCCTAGAGTCGCAAGAGGCAAATTTACTGTGCTGTATATCACTGCTAGCTTCATTCAGAAGGAGCTGTGTTTCACTATGGGCAGCAGTGGTAAATGGGCTGCAGTCTACTGAAGCTTTCTATTTCTGCCCATAGAACTTTTGGTTATCTTCGGACCCAGTCTTTGCTGGGAGAACAGACAGGATTCAATGTTTACCATCCAGCCTTCTCGGTTTCTATGTTATTTTATACTCAATAGCATTCTCAGTGCATTCTAAATACTCATACACCTGAACCTCAGGAAGCTGGGTCCAGACTTCACTATTGTATGTGATTGTATATTACATGGCATTTGAGTGAATTCATCTGGCTGATGCAACAGCCAGGATAAAATAGAGGAGAATAACCACTAAGGCCTGCATACAGTGCTGTAGTAGTGATGAGGGAAGAGGGATGGATACGAGCAGACACTGACATGAATTTCCACATCAGACAGCAAAAAAAACCCTGGAGGTTTCTAAAACTCCAGGTTAGTTCTACTTCCTTGTTGTGGACAGAGGTACTGTACACCGAAGAACAGCAAAGACGTTAATCCTCAGTGGAGAACAGACCTTTTTTCTTCAATAACTGATTAAGGTTGGGCTTTTGGCTTGCACAAGGGTCCCGCAGGAGGAAATGCACCAAACTGGTGCAATTCTGCCCTGTCAGCTGCCCTCAACAAGCCCTTGTCTCAGCAGTGCTTTTCGGTTTCGCCAGGGAATGAGGGCATTGCTGTTACTGCCTCCATATAAACTTCTATGGGGTGATCCCTTTGCTGGGGTCTGAATGTGGGTCCAGCAGTGGATTCCAGCCAGGAACTGAAAGGCTCAGGAGTGGGGAACTGCACAGGAGTCTGTTTATTGCCTCCAAAATTACAGAAGCCTTAGCCATTCCTGATGGGATATGGATTTTTAATTCCCAGGAGTCCAGTGGACAATCGTTTCCCTGCTTCAAGTTTATTTCTCTCTGGATGGCCAAGAATAGAAATGAATTTTTCCCTAGGTGTTTTTGAACCTTAACTTTAAAGCCATAAATGACCCCTTTGTCACACAAGCCAGGTAGAAACCATGCTCTGTTCTCCTTCATTTTCCTCCCACACTTCTGCTCTTCTCGTCTCCATTTTCTCTTCAGTCTCATTTATTTTTTTCCATACTATTAAGCTGTAAGTAGTTGATAGAATGACAATGATATAAGGCCACTTCTTCCTGTATCCTCCATCCTTTACATGGGTGGATGGGTCCCCGTAATTGCAGCTAGTTTTAATCAATTGCTCTCAAATACATACTTGTTGTCCTTTTTTTTCCCAGGTATTTTGAATTTTAAAAGTACCTATTACCTATCTAAAATTAATACAAGCTTTGAATGCACACAAGTCCATGTAGCTTTTCATTTTTAATTTGAATCTTTTCTCCCTGAAGGAGTCTGGAATTCTTTATGAATTTATCAGCATTGACTAAGGGAAAAAAAAACACCCAACAAATGTCCTTATATGTCCTAGATTTTCCTCCAGGGAAACTCTTGAGAGTTTACACTGGAAAAAATGGTATCTCTCATTAAGTTAAGTTGTTCTGAGTTGCAAGAAACATTCCACCATTCATTAAAGGTCCAATTTAATACCGAAGAAATAGTCTTAGTTATTTCAGTAGGCACTGAAACAGGCTGCTCTTGAAAAATCATTGGGATTCACATGGTAGTGTTCTTCAGATGCAGAAATGGGTTGAGTACCAGCATCCACAGAAGAGGGGTGATGATGACTTCTGCCCCACAGAGGAGGCAGAACCAGTTGTCAGCAACTGGGCAAAGTGACTTGCCAGTGCTTGTAAGGAAAGTCCAGATAATTGCAGTGCAAAGAAACCAGCATCCAGAGGGTATGGAAGGGTCAGCAAACACCATAGAAAATGTGGAGTTTGAATGTTCTTGTATTTGATGGGGGAACAAAAAATCACAGAATCACAGAGTATCAGGGATTGGAAGGGACCTTGAAAGATCATCTAGTCCAATTCCCCTGCCAGAGCAGGAACACCTAGAGCAGGTCACGGAGGAACACATCCAGGCAAATTTTGAATGTCTCCAGAGAAGGAGACTCCACAAGCTCCCTGGGCAGCCCCTGCCAGTGTCTCCTTACCCTCACTGTGAAGAATTTTTTTCTCATATTTAAGTGGAACCTCCTCTGTTCCAGCTTGCACCCATTTCCCCTTGTCCTATCATTGGATGTCACTGAGAAGAGCCTGGCTCCATCCTCCTGACACTCACCCTTTACATATTTATAAACATGAATGAGGTCACCCCTCAGTCTCCTCTTCTCCAAGCTCAAGAGACCCAACTCCCTCAGCCTTTCCTCCTATGGGAGATGCTCCACTCCCTTCATCATCTTTGTGGCTCTGTGCTGGATTCTCTCAAGCAGTTCCCTGTCCTTCTGGAACTGAGGGGCCCAGAACTGGACACAATCCTTGTAATGTGATCAGTGAGGTAGTTTCTGTGTGTGCTAATGAATCTGCTGCAGGTGGCAGGTTGCAGGTCAGTCAGGTACTGTATGCTATCGGGATTCAGAAGGCTGCCAGGTAACTGTGTGAGGAAAACCTTTGATCGTAATTTCCAGTGGGGAGGCTAATTAGGACAGTAAGTCTAACCAAGGCAAAAAAGATCACCAGCCAACCAACAAATGGCGAAAGAATAAGAGGTGAGGATTAGAGGGGATTTCTCTGTTTTCTTTAACAGTGAAAAATAAAAAATAAGATAATATAAATTAAATAAAACGATTGAAACAACAGCTGTAGTGACCAAAATAATTGAGTAGGCAGTAAATATATTCTAACTAGATACAGACATCCCAAAGCATCTGTTTTCCTTCTGTGATTGTATGGTGGAGGCAACCTTTTTATGAAGCATCATATAGATGAATTGACAGAAATGACATTTTGGGGCTAGACCTGGAGGCAAGGGTGAATTCTGTGATTTAAATACAAAATACAAGAGGAGAGATGTGGTTTATGGGTAATTTAAGAAGCACAGAAATTTGCTGAACCAGAGAGCTTGAAGTATAGATCAGTAAAAGCATGGCTGGAGCTGCCTGGCAGCACCTGGGGGTGCTGGTTGACAAGCAGCTGAACATGAGCCAGCAGTGTGCCCAGGTGGCCAAGAAGGCCAATGCCATCCTGGATTCTCTTAGAAACAGTGTGACCAGCAGAAGTAGGGAGGTGATTGTCCCCCTGGACTCAGCACTGGTGAGGCCACCCCTTGAGTCTTGTGTCCAGTTCTGGGCACCTCAGCACAAGAGAGATCTGGAGGGGCTGGAGGGAGTGCAGAGGAGGGACACGGAGCTGGTGAAAAGCCTGGAGAATAAATCTTATGGAGAGCGATGGAAGGAGCTGGGACTGTTTAGTTTGAGGAAGAGGAGGCTGAGGGGAGACCTCATCGCTCTCTACAAATTCTTGGAAGGACATTGTAGAGAGGTTAGTGCTGGTCTCTTCTCACGAGCAATTAGTAATAGAACAAGAGGGAATGGCTTCCAGCTGCAGCAGGGTAGGGTTAGGCTGGACATTAGGAAAAAATTCTTCCCAGAAAGAGTGGTCAGACCCTGGAATGGGCTGCCCAGGGAGGTGGTGGAGTCCCCATCCCTGACTGTGTTTCAGAGTGGTTGAGATGTGGTGTTGAGAGATTTGGTGTAAAGGAGAAATTTGTAGAGTGGGGCTGATGGTTGGACTTGATGATCCCAAGGGTCTTTTCCAACCTGAATGATTCTATGATTCTTTGAACTTGTAGGGCAAGTTGTTTTATGGTGGAAAGCAATCATTCTGTTCTGGAGGAGAGGGGGTGGAAATGAAGGTATAACAGCAAAGAGAGAAAGCAGAGAGTTAGTTCAACAAAACTGCATGTTAAAGCAGACCTGTCACCAGAAGAGCTCTAGAGAAAAGGCATGATAGCATCTATGGACCAGACACTGGAAAGGAGCAAGTGGTGAAATCTTCTGATTATCCTACATCTTGGGATAACTGGATAGCACTTTGAATGACTTCTGGTACTTCTTCTGCACCATACAACTTCAGTTTTGCATCTCTGAAACACCATAACTGGGCTCTGCAAATAAGTTGACAGTAACTGGTCATTACAAGTCAGAAGAAAGGCTCAAGTGTGCATGCACATGCTTTTACAGCAGTTTCTACTGTCACATACATGAGAAAGATTCTTTCATTGTGTGGCAGAGGAGCTTCCCTTCCTGCCCCAGCACCACTCTGGCAGCTTTCCTGCAGCAAGGATTCATCACTTAACTCTCAGTCTTTATAATTCTCTTCTTCTTACTACTGTGCTCTCGTAAATGTAACTGGGCTAGAAGGACTGGTAGATAACAGTAAAAAATATACATATATAAAACAAGTGGTGTCAGCCTTCAAAAAGAGAAAGATCGTAGTAATTACTGTCAAGAAAGTCTAGCTTCAATCCCTTTTAAAATACTGGAATGAATAACAGTTTCTAACCATTTGGAAGATAGCAGAGGCATTAGGAAGAAGCACAGCTTACAAAAAGAAACTCTTGCTGCTACTTTTTGGACAGAATTACTGGGTAAGAAGCCTATGACAGATGGAATGCAGGACTTCTCCTGCATGTAATAATTACCTGAGAAATGTTATATTTACAATTAAGTCTTGAAATGAAGTGCAGCACCACAGCCTAAAGGTGGAGATGAAATGAGATAAATGCCTGTAGTAGGAGAGTGCTGTTAGGCACCTGAGGGTTAGTTATTGGGTTTGGTAAGAAGAAGCATTTCATGTGTTTAATGTGGCTTTATGTGTTTAATAATGCTCTAGTCAGCTGGAGTGTGGGGCCCTGGGGCGGCCTTTTGTTTAACCTGCCCACAATGGAGGTTCTCCTTTCCTATTTCCACTACCATTTAAATTCTGGTAAAAACAGGAGGCGTTTGCCACCGTTGCCTGCTTTGTGTCAAGTTCCTCTTAGAAAGCCTCATTCTCCTCCAGGGAGTCATGTTATACCAATGGGAGAAACAGAAAGAAGGTGCAATACGCATCAAATACTGCATGCCTTTGCAGTGTCCTTCACGGGCCAAGCAACGTGGACATGGGTGTTTTCAGACAGTGTTAATTTGGAAATTGATCACAGGGAAGCAAGGGAAGAAAGATGCTTAGAGGTATAAGGAGAAAAAAATCAGGCAGAGAGGTTCAAATGATGCCACCTAATAATTCATCTGCAGAGGAATGACAGCTAGTGAGAGAAGTTTTACACGGGGACTCAAGGGTTTAGAAACAGAAGAAACTGAATTAAGGAAGGGCAAAATTTTGGCTGAATATCAGGGGAGTCTTCCTGCTTGTGAGACTTAGAAGATGCTGCAAAGGAGTGGTCTAAACTCACCACGTTTTAAGGCAAAAGCAGATCAAAATGTTCTTTACAGAGAATTATCAGGTAGGGAGATTAGGTTGCATCTCCTCATTTTATGAGCTCTGGTGCCCAAAATGTTTATTTCCAAGAAATCTGAAGTTCATAACAACCTGCCCTTTCTCTATGGCATGATGGAGTAAGTGTCCCAACACCTTTTTTGGTGTAACACAGTTGAAGTATCCTTGGAGAAAAAAATACAGGTCTTTTTAACCTGAACGGTCAATTATTTATAGTTTGTGGTACAGCAGCATTTTGCAGTTCTAGACCACATTAGATCCTACTGAACTATGTGCTGTCGAGAGATATGATAGAAGTTATTGCTTTGTCCCAGATGTCTAATAATCTACATGTTAACAGGTAATCCAATTAGTAGGTTTTACAAATGGTTGGGTATAGGAGGCAGGATGAAGTCACAGCGTCAAACCAAAGTTAACTACTTTGAAGTCAGTGATGTTGTCTGTGCTTTGAGTTCTTTAAAAATTCTGTGCCTGCTTCCCACATTGAAATATTTTGAGATATGTAGCTCTTTTCAGATTCAAAATAAGGAGTGGTGTTTTTTTCACTACTTCCCTACTCATGCCCGTAGTCATATATACTCTCATCCGAGGTGTAAATGCTGTGGATTTACCATAATTCCAGGAGATTTCCAAAGCATTATTCTAAATTAATACTGCTGGTAGGTACTTCATGTCAGATCTGGTTCTGTGCATGTACATGTACATCAATTACCCCACTTCTTCTGTCTTCAAACACTATGTTTTACAGCTTCTTTTAACCGCAATGATAGTGTGTTTATATAAAATTCCTCCCTTTCCCAACACTCATTAATAATGTACCCTTCAGCATAAAGGGCTGTCAGTGCTGGGTTGTTTTTTTTTTCTCACACCAAGAAGAAAAATAAACCTTCATTTTCTAAATGCAAGAGGCAACACATGCTAAAAGATGTGATTATATAACATGAAGGCGTTCCTTCAGGTTATTTTGCTTGATGCAGCTTGACACCATCTTGTAAGTGATATTCTCTTTGTTCATATTGTTCTCAGCATCCACTGGCGACAACGAAGAGTATTTTTCAAGCTTGACAGAAAGGGACCTGGGGTCAGTACTTCTCTTGCACTTTCCAGGACAATGCCATTTTATAATACTTCCTCCTGGTGGGCTGCCAAAAAGCACCAGACTTAGCCCAGTGATGAAAAAAAAATAATCTTGTTTATTCCTAACTCTTTTTGAAAATCATGCAAAGTTTCTTACTTTGGGTTGGTCTGTTGTGTTGCTAAACTTCAGATAAAATCCTTCTCATCTCACTGTGATGTATATAATGATTCATGGTCTGAAAGGAACTGCCCATACATTGGAGTTTCAGGGGTACAGGCACAGGTAACTGTGAATGGGAACTGGAGTGATACAGCTCTCCATTCTCCAACTGGAGAGACAGCAGCTGCTCAGATGAATGTGAATGGGAGAAAAAAGCCCGAAGGATGCACAGCTACTCACACTCCCGTCTGGCTGATGCCTTCACTTTAAGGCAGAGACAAAGCTTCAATCTTCAGCTGCAGGGTTCCAGCCTGCCTTACTGTGAAGCAATGCACACAACCTGCAGCATTGGAACTGCATTGCTTTTAATCTGAGTAACTGAAATAGGGGAAAACCAAAGTTAAAACCAGGGCTCTGTAAGGACCTACAGGAGCAAAAGAATGATGTTCCCATTGGCATCAGTCACAAACTTCTGTTAATTCAAAGAAGGTGAATGCAGCGACTGCCACAGGCAGGCGTTATGTGCTGGGGAGCAGCAAGAGCAGCCTGCTCTGCAAGGCAAGTGTGCAGCTGAGGGTCACAACAAGGTGGGCAGAGACTCACTCACAAGGGGGCACAGACTCATGGTACTCAAGCAAAAAGGACAGAGCAGAGCTGGTGGTGATGGGCACATGAAGCCAGCAGACTGCTGGTTGCCAGGCAAGTCTGCAGTGATGAGGGAGGTCTGAGGTGCAGCCAGAAGTGAAGGCAGTAAGGCCAGCCCAGGATGAGCAAGGTACAAGGCCAAGCATATTGTATCTACAGTACAGCTTGAGCAAGGGTCTAGGTTTAACTATAGCTCCCAAACCGCAACACAGAGGACATGTGAGAAGATGCCATAGCTGAGGGCCTTACACAGCTCTTTTTCACAGCTTTACTGTTGTCATAGCAGTTTGGTCCAAGGTCTTACAGCTGTCTCATACCTGTGAGGGGAAGAGGTTGCAGAGGAGCGTTAGAGAGAAAGGTGGTTACAGGCTGATAGGGGCACCTAAGGGAGGGATTATGCACTCAGGACACTGCCATGTTGTTCATAACGTGTCCTGTTTATTTTTAGCAGATGATTTTAAGACAGTCTGCTTAATGAGAGGTGGAACATCAAAGCTGTTATTTTGGTTATGGGGACATAACATGGAAAATACTATATGAAGCCATGTACACAGGCACATTGGCAGAGTCCCTTGACTTGTGCACCTTCGGCATGTACACATCTACATCTAGTGTTTCACATCAAAGTCCCTTTTCTAGCTCTTCCAGAACCTCATATGGAAGTCCTGGCTGCACTCCTCCCCTCCCTTTTAGCTTTACACCACCTTCATCCACCAAGTTGTAGGCTCTCAATAGTGTCCTTCTGACCTTGTCAAGCAGCATGCTGGGAACTGTTTGACTGCTTTCTGTCCTGAGCCCCTCTCACACCCCAAGGAAGAGAGCATCTGCTTGTCCCCTCAATGTTTTCAAACACTAGACACTGTGAGGGTATCTACTGGGTGTTGGGCTAAGTGTCTCTCTCTAGATTCCTGTGTTGTTACTTTTAACCCCTTGATTCTCTCATTCTCCTTTATTCTGTCCATTGCAGTTTCTAACCACTTTATTTGCACCTCACACTGCAGTCCCAGGGAAGACTTCGAAGTATCTTAAGGGTCAGAGAAAACAGCAAAAAGAATGGTAATAAGGGGTGTTGCTCCTTGTAGGCACAACTTCATGTGTAGCTACATTGAAGCACACTTGCCACCCTTTTGTCCTTTCATGTAGATCTATGCCATTGGCATTGCATTCAGCTGAACAAAAGAAGTAGGCATCATCCACAAACTTAGGGATTTCATTGCATATTCCTTCAGTTGATGCATAATGATAGAGACGTAGAATAATTTTGGTCCCAGCAATGGTTCTCTGAAACCCTGCTCCATCTGGAAAGTGACCATTAAGCCCAACAGTTTGCATCCTACCATTTGATGAGCTTTTGGTCCATAAAGGAACCTTTCCTTCAATTCCATTGCAACCTTTACCTCTTTAGTAACCTCTGGAGTGGAAACTTGCCAAGGGCTTTTTGACAACCCCAATGCATGATTGAGTGGGTCACTTTTATTGACATGCTGTTGACACCCCTACAAAAATCTGACACACCAGGGACCCCAAAGCCCTGCTGCCTCTTTTTCCCCAAAAGACCTTGTTCATTTATGGAACGAGGGAACTCACTCCTCATCACAGACTCTACCACAGTACCAGGAATGGCCAGCCTAGCCAGCCTGCAGCTTCCAGGGTACTCAGAGGAAACTGCGGTGTATGGGAGTTGTGCTGGCACTCAGCCGGGTGTTCCAAGTGCTGGTTTGTGTACTTTGGTCAGCAGTTCTGCAATTTCACATTTGAGTTCCCTCTGTGCTCCCAGGTGAATGCCATCCAGTCTGGGTGACTTACGAACACAGCTTCTCTCCTTGGTCTGGTGCTTCCTGTATATTTACTTCAAATTCATCTGGCTCGTCTGACCTACCTACTACAAAGAATGTGTAGACATATTTATGTCATGATTTACACTGAAATCACAAAGCCTAGAAGTTTTCTTCAGGGTCCACTGAAGAACCTCTCAGTGTTGTCCTATGGAAAGCTAGTGGCATTCTAAATCTAAAAATATAAATGAGCCATGGCATGGATAAACCTTTAACCCACTATCTTTGCAGGAATTTAGTATGGAATTTCCATGCTAGGTGGACTCTAGAGGGCTCTGAAAGCTGAGGAAGGCCTATACTACTCTAATACTGTTGATAACAGAAGCTATCAGGTAACTCCACTGGCACAGATGAGATCAGAATCTGGCCCTTAAGGTATAATTCCAAATTATCTCATCTGGCAAAGAAAGAAGTTGCTGGCATTAGTAAGATCCCCAGATTTTTGTTTTCTAAAATGATGGCCTTAATTTGAGCAAGCTAATATGTCTGTAAGGTTGCAAAGGATCTCCAAGGAAAGAGCCTCTTGTGAGAAAATGACAAATATGGATTATTCCGTGATAACAAAGCCATGAGGCAGGTGCTCAGATAATCTGAATCAGAGTGACTGCTGCAGAGGCTGCAATAGAGATTTATCAGAACTTGAGGTCTAGTGCTACACTGCTTAATTGGGCCTTCTGAAATCATTCCACCTATTTGCCACAGAACCTTTCCATGAGAAGTTGTTTCACATTATGTTTCCTCTGGAATTTAATAAAGCAGTGATTTCCACCACTGTCAGACCCCCATTCAAGGGCAAGGATTGAAACTTGGAGCTGAGATTCACCACCCATTGTGATGCAGATGCGAGAACGGATACCTGTCTCTCTTGCCTAATCCATTCACATATCATGGACAAACCTTTCGGCAAAGATTTGCTCTCAGAAGGGTGTGAAAGCTCAGGGAAGGAATGGGTATGACATTTTTCAATGAATTATTTCACAAGTCTCTTCTCTTTTGGCAACTTCGGTTATTGTTTTGAAATAATAATAAAAAAAAAACAACCCCAAAATCCAGTTAAATCTGCAATGGGGTTAAATCACACCCAGAGCTACTCAGGGGGAATAGGTCTGAATTACTGCTTACATGGCAGCTTGCCTCAAAACCTGGAGCTACTGGCATCATAAATAAAGACAAAATGTCAATAGCTATTTGAAGTTCTACTGCTATGCCAGCTTTTAATGTCATTTCAAACTTAGGAGCTTCAGGGCTGATATAGTCCTCTTCTGGGCGACAGAGGGGAGTGGAAGGAACAGGCTCCCCACCCTGTTGCCTTTTTGGGTGGGGCTTGCAGTGATACCCCCTTCCAGTGTGCGGGGACCAGCTGCAAGGGTTGGGCTGTGAGAGGTATTGGGATGGGACACACGGTGATGCAGATCTATGGCTATCCACGACCACTTTAGTTTAGCAAAGGACCCGAATATAAAGTTAAGTACAATACAAAATAGACTTGGGAGTCTCATTAAAGGTTTTGGGGTTGGGGGGGGGGGGTTATATAAACTTCAACTATTCTTGCTCAACTCTGAAGAATGGCGAAAAAAACGGTATGTCTAAAGGACAATAATCTGGAAAATGTATGTTCCAGATGACATTAAAAAACAGTCTGCAAGTTTCCTTTTTTCTGTCCAGAAAGTCCATCATTAAAGGCTCCCTTGGTGCTTTTGGTGCATCCAGCATCTAGGGTAATCTCCTTTTCAATTTAAATCTTTAAAAGGCATTCATTGCCATTTTTCATAGGGAAAAGAGTCTTCAATTGCTAGGGCTGAAAGCCTGTCACTGTGATTTTTCCTAAAAATCATGGCTTTTCAGAGTTACTCTCCTGAAAGGAGCGAACTTTTAAGGCATGTTATTTCACAGAAGTGACACAAAAGCATAGATGCTTTTCAAAACCTACTTTTGAGATCTGTAACTCAAGAAAAGTTCCTCTGATTTACCTAGGGTTTTGACAAAAAGAAGTTCCTGTGCCAAGCTCTACATCCAAAATGGGAAGTCTCTGGAACCTGGTACCACGGAGTGTGGAAGAGGGAAGGCAAAGGCAGACACCATTAAACAAATAAAACTGTCACTGCAGAGAACGGGATTTAAATACTGGGTATTTTTCCCCAAGAATTTAGGGACAGTTGAGTTTTAAAAGGTTGACTTTCTACTGGGACTATCTGTAAAATTTATCATGGATCCCATTCATTTTGAAACAACACAGGAGAGCCCCGTCTTGGATTCCCAATTACTTCCCATCAGTTAACATGACCAGCAGGCTCACAGACAGCTCCTTGGGCTGATAGCACAGGAAACTGAGCTGCCTACAGCAGAATCAGATTAGTTTCCAGATGTTGGAAATAAATATTCCAGAGGGTTTGGCCTAATGGCTTCCAGCCTGTCAACCTACCTCATGTGTAGCCCCAGCTGTTAAAAACCCTTTATAATAAGACACGACAGAAGGAGACAAAACTCTTCCTGAATATTTCTGCTCCGTTTGTATTTCTGTCACTGTAGTCTTTTCACCAGACGGGGAAGTTCCAGGCTGTAAACTGTAGAGGCTACAGCATACGGCATGGGAAGGAATTCACAACTTCCATGCCTTTGGTGGTGTGAGAGACTGGGAAAAGTCTCGGGAGTGCTGGTAGAGACAGCTGACCCACATACCCATGTTATTCAGCATCCCTCTACTGCAGAAATTATTCATGCCTAGCACAGTCAAACATCTGCTAGAAAATCCCCTTCCTTTTTCTCCTCATACACAGAATAGCAAGGATTTGAGAACAGTACTGGGACCGGTACTGTTCAATATATTCATCAATGACTTGGATGAGGGAATACAGTGCACTGTCAGTAAGTTTGCTGATGACACCAAACTGGGAGGAGTGGCTGACACACCAGAAGGCTGTGCTGCCATTCAGCGGGACCTGGACAGGCTGGAGAGTTGGGCAGGGAGAAATTTAATGAAATATAACAAAGAAAATTGTAGAGTCTGGCATCTGGGCAAGAACAACCCCAGGTACCAGTATAGGTTGGGAAATGACCTGTTGGAGAGCAGCATAGGGGAAAGGGACCTGGGGATACTGGTGGACAGCAGGGTGACCATAAGCCAGCACTGTGCCCTCATGGCCAAAAAGGCCAATGGCATCCTGGGGTGTATTAGAAGGGGGGTGGTTAGTAGGTCGCGAGAGGTTCTCCTCCCCCTCTACTCTGTACTGGTGCGACCCCGTCTGGAATATTGTGTCCAGTTCTGGGCCCCTCAGTTCCAGAAGGACGGGGAACTGCTGGAGAGAGTCCAGGGCAGGGCCACAAAGATGATGAAGGGAGTGGAGCATCTCCCATAGGAGGAAAGGCTGAGGGAGTTGGGTCTCTTGAGCTTGGAGAAGAGGAAACTGAGGGGCGACCTTATTCATGTTTATAGATATGTAAAGGGTGAGTGTCAGGAGGATGGAGCCAGGCTCTTCTCAGTAACATCCAATGATAGGACAAGGGGTAATGGGTGCAAGCTGGAACAGAGGAGGTTCCACTTAAATATGAGGAAAAACTTCTTCATCGTGAAGGTGAGGGAACACTGGAAGGGGCTGCCCAGGGAGGTTGTGGAGTCTCCTTCTCTGGAGACATTCAGAACTCGCCTGGACACGTTCCTGTGTGACCTGCTCTAGGTGTTCCTGCTCTGGCAGGAGGATTGGACTGGATGGTCTTTCAAGGTCCCTTCCAATCCCTGATATTCTGTGAACACTGAAACGGAATATATTTATGGCTCCTTATGACAGACCAGGCTGGTGCATGCTCATCAAATGCATGTGTCATTTTTTCTCCCCTCCCTCAAATCAAAATGCTTCAGCGGATCATAGGCCATATCATGACATTTTAAAACTTGGCATTTCTAGGGAAACTTCCTTACAGATTATGAGGAACAGTTCCAGCTCTGAGTCCTAATGGGGAAAAAAAAAAAAAAGGCAGGTCAAGCAAAACATGATTAGATCTAGTTTTCCTGTAGCTTTACAAAAACAGAACAGCCTCCCACTAGCTGTCCTTTAAAAATATGAAACCAAGTTGCCTCCTTCCCTAAAGACACACAAACACGGTATGTGATTTAAACTGAATTTGTGGAACCAGTGATGTTTTGCTTGAGTTTTTCTCCTCTTGCACAAATCTGGTAGGGATTTGGCACATGGAGCATTTTTAGTTCATTTGCAGCAGTCTCTTTTTGACTGAAAACACAGTAAGAGATATTGTGCCCCAAACTGTAACCTGGCTTAATTTACTGGGATGGTAAGGAATATGGGATTGGGTAAAATATTAAAAGGTAAAAAACTTGCAGGTCATTTGCTAGAACACTGTAAAGGGAAGTATAAAGCTTTCTTTCATAATCATAATGAAAACAATGGGCTCTTTACCTCGTTCCTCTGGCTTATTGCATTATACTTCACTGTTGATGGATTTCCATTAGGTTCTTACTGATTTCCACATATAAACTTGAGAGCAAAATCAACCTAATTGAGGTCCCAAGCAGAAAACAATGTAACCCTTAAAAAGACCCCTTTCTTTCTCTGCTCCATATTAGAGAAAGGGATTTGACGATCATTTACTGCTCTATCCCCAGATCCAATTTAGTTCCTACCAATCCTGTAGTGGTAGTTCTGGAGAGATTCATGTTAGAAATCTGGACAGAGGGAACAAATATTTCAATACATATTCATTTATTCACATTTGAACCTCAGTTTTAAATAAACAGCAGCCACAAGACTGTTCATATTCATCATCTGTGATTATTTGTGCATTAAACCCTTGCTATTTGCAATATTTTTTAGAAGTCAATTTTAAACTCAAACGCTGATGAAAAATTACTCTTTTTGATTTCATATTCAAAGTTCAAAAGAAAGCTCCAGTAAGCTGGTAACACTTATATATGTGTTTCATTATAAACACCTGAGTAGCCTTATTGAAGTCAATGAGATTACTCATGTACTTCAAGTTAAGTGTTTCTGGGTCTGGTATCTTCTTTTGAAAGTTTTTTATAACTGCTTTAAAAAGCCTAGAAGTAGGGAAACAGGCAAAGTTCAACAAATGCATTATCTATTGTGAATTATTCATTCAAATAGAGTTTTGTTAGTGACAAATTAACATGACTGAAGCTTTGACGGGAGGGCTGATAATAGAGAAAAGCCTAGCATTTCCAAAACCTGACTTACTTCTTTGTTACCACCAGTAAAAGTAGATAGAAGTTGGAGAGTTTGTTTATGTTCACTCTTTCCTGCAGAGGACTAATATAGGGCATTCAGTTGTGAAGTAGCGTTATCTCATGCTGAAAAGCAGAGGAATTAGGAGTTCCTTTGTTAGGACCTCCCTCAATGGCTGACTTCAGTGTGTGGCCTCAGACCACTCACTTCAATCTTTATGCCTTGGTATCCCTGACCACAAAGTTGAGATAAGTGAGGTAAAGCCTTCAGGGCATTAGGAACATGAAATCTGAACGCTCCTAGTCCCGTCTGTAGGTGGTTGGGGATGGCTAACAGTGTATCACCTGACTGGGCATGCTTCCTTCTGAGGATGCCCAGCCTTTCCCTCATCAGGACAAGTTATGATAACAATATTAGAAATTTGTATAACAGTACTGCTCAAGAATTTCATGATATTAAGGCCTCTGTGTGCGAGGTAGCATATGAATATGCAGTAAGTGAGACAGTACAGGCCTAAAGGCATTAGTCTAAGAAACCAGAGGTCAGCGAAAAAACTTCTCATCCCCATTGTATTTATCTTAGATTAGAATCCTAGAATCATTCAGGTTGGAAGAGACCCTTGGGATCATTGAGTCCAACCATCAGTCCCACTCTACAAAGGTCTCCCGTACACCAGATCCCTCAACACCACATCTCAACCACTCTGAAACGCATCCAGGGGTAGGAACTTCACCACGTCCCTGGGCAGCCCATTCCAGGGTCTGACCACTCTTTCTGGGAAGAATTTTTGCCTAATGTCCAGCCTAATGTCCAAATCTTGAATTTAATCTTGTATTGTTAGTTCAGACTTTAGCTCAAGCCTTCCAGTGCCTGTTCAGAAGACTTTCTACTGAAGTTCAGAAGTGTTCTCTGTCTTGTCTAGGTTGAGACAGATTTGAAATTATTGAAGTCTGGATAGCCTTCCCTGCTCTTCCCTGTTGGAGTTAACTGGTTCCATCCAGGCAAAAGTGTTAGCTTGCCTCAACACCCAGGCAAGACAAGGGTCTCACAGACGCTTGCAGAGGACACCGTTACCTAAGAACATCTCTTTAAGGGACATATTCAAACCCAGCAGTTGGGTCAGCTAGGGTTGGAAGATGTACTCACACAGCTACTGAGAAACCCCATGCCATCCAGGGAATCTTCTACATTGAGGCACATCCCAGGATGGTCAAATCTGCCTGAGGCTAAATCTAAGATGATGAACATAAGAGTTTGGGTTCACATCATGTGGGTTTGCATGTATGCAAAATATATTCACAGAGCTGCTTGCTTTATTCTGAGGTGCTATTTTGGGACAGTGCTAGTTCAAATGTCTCTGCCCAGCCATGTTCCCCAGGTGCTGCTACAAAATTAACATTTATTGAAAACTAATATTCTATCCAAATGATTGTGCACTTCTAAATTTAGAATTTTTTTTTACTCCAATACATAAATAAAACCTTTTTATAACCTCAATATTGGTAGGAGAGGTGTACAGACTGTAGTTTGAGATGCAAATCAATCACTAAACAAAATCTTTTCAGCAGCAAGATGTCAGCCTTTTGTTGCATATTTCATAAAGCCAGTGGAAGAAAAAAGATTACATTTCTAATACAGGGTAAGGGAAAGGCTGTGGAGATGTGAAACAGAATGCAGAATTTTAGAGGAGTGACATTAAATCCAAATATGGATTTTTATTGACCAATCCAAAAATCACTTTGGCTCTCATAGGAAATAAAAGCTTCAAGTCAGAATGCACATAAAATGAAGACTGAGAAGAAAAAAAAAGTCACATTTTAAGAGAAATGTCTTAATTCTAGCCACATGCTATTGTTAGGATCTAATTTTATTTTCGTCAGCTCTTATTTAATCTCTGTCTCAGTAGGCACACAAAAGGATGTCAAAAATATAACTTAACTTCATCTTGAACCGTTCCAGCTTCTTAATAACAAAAAAATCCACAAACCCTATAATCCTTCAACAGCTGTCATCTTAAAATTAATAGATCCTTTCATTCAGCACCTCCCTGCCATTAAATTTTTCCCCCAAATTAAACAGCTGTCCATGTGGGAAAATAATTCACTATGTGCAAATTTCTGTTCCATAAAAATGCCCTGTTGTTGCATGTATAAGTAAAATAAATCACATACAAAGTGTATTATAATTCTCATTAAAAGAAGAGATTTTCCTGATAATGGCTTTTGTTCACAAAAATGAAAACATGGAGTAGTTTTCAGTGAGTTCAACACTGAAACAAGAGGAGAAGCAAATATGTTTGAATCATGTTGTTGACCAGTTTGAGTCAGTGTGAGTCCGAGGAGCGGGATCGGTTTATACCAGCTCTGAGTCCTTATCCCATGATGTTGTACAAGTCAGGCTGGGCTGACGTTCTGCCTGAGTTCACAGTCTACATTATGTTTATGTTTTTTTCTCTGTTTTTCTGGCTCCTTCTGGCACTTTTCCCTGGATGGTTCTTACAAGATGCAGTGAAGGTGACTTGTGGGCCACCAAAAAGTTCTGAGATGGTTCACCTGTTTTCTGTGGGTTTGGATGTCTGCTGCAAAGACATCATAGACACCTGAAGGTGTCGGTGCAGAAGTGAAGGGCTTTTTCATGAAAGTTTCTGCTTGTACCTACATTTCCAAGTACAGTGTTCGGTGTTTTTGTTATTGCTATATTTTACATTATGCTGTTTGTAGAGGACTTTCAGAAATCCTCCCTGGTTTCACATTTCAGATACTGATTCCATTTCCCTTCATGCAAAAGCTTTTTAATTCCCTACCTGAAGTATGAAAACAAAGGCTTAAGGTTAGCAAGGGCAGAGGAAGGAGAATTGCCCAAGAGCTCTAAGCATGTGGAAGGCAAACCCAAAATTTCTTTCTTGATTTTGATTTAGGAAGATTCTTCTGTAGAAGAATGCTTCAGACATTCCTATTTGAGGATTTATATATATATTGCTGCTCCTCTCTTACAACAGCTGGACTTCAGCAGGTCTAGACAACCTTTGGAGATATTTCCTGCAAGTGCTCAGTGAGCAGGGTCTTGCAGAGAGCGTTCTTGAACACTTCAGGGTCAAGCAGACTTGCAGATTTGAAAAGGGCACTCCGTACTGATGAAATGTCATGGGTGGTTCATGAAAACACAGAACAGAAAGTTGCTTGGTAGTTGTGGGACTTACAGAAAGGAGGAATACATGGTCAAAAGCATCACACAGGAGAAAGAAGGTGGAAAATAAGACAGTCAGGGAAAGAGGTGGTTATGTCTTCTGAAATAAAAGTGGGAAGTTATAACCAAAGAGGATGCTTCAGACTTTCAGAAAGTTTGAAGAAGTTAAGTGTCTGATTTCTTTAGGATGATCCTGAAAGACCAGAGGAAGTTGCATATAGTAAATCCAAGAAAGAGCCAATTGTGCTAGGAATATTTTGGTTGAATACTAAAAAAATTTAGAAAATAGTGAAAGAAAAGGCCAGGCAGATGTCTCAAAAAGGAGTGGATAAACTTCAGGTAACTTGTTTCTGATTTCCTTCATAACTCCATTCAGCACTTTGTAGTAAACCCTGGAAACTCGATTTGTTTTTCAAATATCTTTGCTGAAATGGGTGGTCAAAGCTGAGAGCTCATCACAGATCCTCTGAAGAGGTGTGCAGGGTTTCTCCCCTATGCTGTTATTCTTCCATATGCACAATCACATATATGATTTTATTAGATTAGGTGAAAAAAAAAAAGATGTTTTGCAGATGTTACCCCACCCCCATGTTATTTTTTATCCTCCTATATTTTTTTTTTGAAAATGTGATTAACCCTTTCATTTTATGTAACTTTGGAAAGGCCCTCTCAGTTCTTGACAGACAACATCTACCCTTTTTATTACATTTATTCCCAAATTGTGAATGTCAAGTGACTTGGATTTGAAAGACCACAAGTTGCTCCTAGCCCTTTGCCCCTGCAGCTTCTCCACAACTTTGTGGATATTATTTATCCCATTTGCAAACTCTTCAGGTTTAGCTGTCCATCCTGTTCTGTTCTGTTCATAAGGTGCAAATCCCTGTGGGTCCCTAGTCACACATGGGATGGTATTGCTTCCAGTTTTACTACAAATACAAAGGAAATTTTATTGATAATAATGATATCTGCAGAGAACCACTGCATTCCCCGTTATTTGGATAAATGAATGTAAATCTGGTTTAAGAGAGGAAGATTTATTCCTAAGTACAGCTATTGAACACAGTACTGTGTGTTTTAAGCTTCTATCTGTTCAGAATGCTGTTCACGGGACATAGTTTGTTCATTTATGTTGACAAATATAATGTTGTGGTTTAATTATTTATGGATTTTTAATTATTGAAAGCATTACTTAGCAGTCTACCAGGAAATGCATCATGCTATATGTTCTGAGAGTAATAAAATGTTAATGATCAGAGAGCCAATGGCAGTAGTTCCCTGAAATTAAATCTTTGATGAGAAGTGTCAAGGCGGGTTGGGAGTTTTGGGCCAGGGAGGAAGGAGAAAGGGTAATAGGTAACCAGGTAACAAATGTTTCCAGCTATGTGAAAGGTTAATGAGCACATAGCATTTGCATAATGTGACCCTTGGGCTTGTCTAAACCGCCCTTTATTTCTCCTTAAAAGTATCCCATCAGCGTGAAGTCTGCTGTGACTCCATCAATACAACTGCTAGTGGAAACACGGTGGCTTTTAACCCCAGAGTGACCGGGCTAAGACACCAACACAGTAAAAACAGCTTGTGGATTAGAGGCATGTGTCTCCACCAGTACTCTTGGGGCTGTTCCCCAGAGGGAGCACCACCAGTCTAATGCAAAATGGGTGAAATAGGTGCAGCTGAGACTTTTATCATTGTTTTGGGGTTTGTTTTGTTTTCCTGATGGCTCCCTTTTACATTCAAAGTAGAAGCTAAGGTTGGCTTACCATTTTTAAAAAGAGAACAATATTTGAACAACTGTCTAGTTAGTCTCTCCACTCTGTGCTGAGGAGTTAATTTAGTAAAACATAATATCTACAAGAAGAGCCAGAAAAAAATATTGCCATTTTTTTCTTCTCAATTACCATTGTATAAAATATGATTATAAAGCACGTAAACTCAATAGAACAAACTGGCAGGCACATATACTTTGGGAATGAAGTCTCTGCTTTTTCTTTCTCTCCTTTTCTTTTATTAGAAGCATTTCTGTTCAACTCATATGTCCATTAAACTATTAAAGTTTCTTGAAAACTCAAAAGGGTGCATTAACCCAAAGTGTGCCACTGTTGCATTAAGTTATGTGCTGATGAGGTATCCAGAAGCTGGTCATAGGAGATGGGCAGGATATTCTTATACTTAACACAGCCAAGCAGTGCTCTTTCTTTATCTGCTAGATGAAGTACCAGTAGCAGAACCTACCTGGAATGTAGCAGTGGGCATAAAGGATTAATTCAGGTTTACTTGTGGTCCAGCAATAGGACCAAGTCAGGGGATGCGTCTAAACCACTGATTCTGGTCTGGCCAAAAAGCTGGGAAATTAACCTCGCATTGTCCCATGGAATGGTTTTCCCCATTCCCAAACATAAATGGCTTGACTTGGGCCTTATTGGAGTAATCCAATAATTCTAAAAGATGCGATTCCAATACAGGCAATCTTAAACTACAACTAAGGCTATTTCACAGCCCTCTCCCAGTAAGGGAACTGCCTGGCCTAATTGTGTTCACACTTGGTGACTGTCAAACCTTACTGGCTGGCAGGACTCAGGACAAGCCACCTTGGACCTTGTGCTCCAAGCTGGTTTGGTTGCCCTAACCTCCTTCAGCCATCCTCCAGGTCACCAGCTGTTCTAGTGACAGTCCAGGTCGTTACAGCTACTACAGTTCTCGCATGCAGGAAGCCTTTGAATGCGTTGGTTCTTTTCAAGCCAAAGCAAAGACTTATTGTCCTCTGTATTTTTTTCCCTATAGCTCCACACACACTTTGCTGCCTTAATTTAAGGTGAGCACCGATGAGCACAGTTACTTGGTTCAGACATCTGTTACCACATCATAAATACAAACTTTTCTCCACTCTATGGTACTACCAGAAACACTTCCCAAACTTAACAGAACAGACATCAAATAGTCATGTTTTGGACCTATACATCTGTACTTTACATTTACACTTCCCTTTCTCCCTCAAAAACCTGAATTGCCTTTCACCCCCAGAATCCTCTGATGTTGTTTTGTTGCCTTCTAGCCTCAGCTGCCAGGAGAACACAACCAGCCAAAACTGCTGCCCTGTGTGAGAAGCAGCTCTTGGCTGCACCAGCCCAAAGTGAGCCCTGGGAAGTTACTTGGAAAATCACACATCCTCCCCTGTAGTTCCCTTTCTTCTGAGGTTTTGCTCTAGACCTAAGGGGTCTATTGATAGGGAGCTTACAGGAAAGCTGGGGAGGGACTCTTTGTCCGGGAGTGGAGTGACAAGATGAGGGGTAACGGCTTTAAATGGGAAGAGGAGAGATTGAGATGGGATACAAGAAAGAAATTCTTTGATGTGAGGGTGGTGAGATCCTGGCCCAGGTTGCCCAAAGAAGTTGTGGCTGCCCCATCCCTGGAGGTGTTCAAGGCCAGTCTGGGTGGGGCTTGGAGCAACCTGGTCTGGTGGGAGGTGTCTCTGCCCAGGGCAGGGGGGGTTGGAACTGGATGGCCTTTAAGGTCCCTTCAAACTCTAACCATTCTATGATTCTATGGCCTAATTATAGATCACAGAAGGTGTGGTCCTCTTCTACTTCTGGTTGCTTTTTTTCATTGGCTCTAGCAGTCACACTGCCATTGGGTAAATGGGGTCAGATAATTAATACAAAAGACAATGAGACTGCCAACAAAATTTAATCATTTACTGTCTAGTACACTTACTCATGAGATCAATGAGCTTCTGAATTCACCTTCCAGTTATGTGGTTTCCAAATCTGACCCAAGGAGGAAGAGACAGTACCTTTGTGAATGTAAGCTTGAAACAACATCTTGGATAGACCTCTCTGGAAAATACTTTTCCCTATACTGTACCTATAGTGACATATAGAGGGAAAATATATATTTATCTAGGGAGCAAAGAGAGTAATTTAACTTGGCTTTCCTTGAAGTTCTTGAAACTCCAGTCATGAAAAAAGAAATTTTGTAGAAATCCTTTCTCATCTGAGCAACAAAATTTCATTGCCTCTTGTTGTTATTTCCAAGAAAAGAGAAAAGACAAGACAAGACCAAAGGAATTAGCGAGCAAGAGACAGTTCTGCTTTAAAAGCCATCTCAGTTCATGATACATGCCATGTGTTCCAGATTAATCGTTAGGAGAACATACATCCAATACTGTCCAGCTTCTAAAGTAACATCCTTCCTCAGCAGTAGCTGAGTGCTTGCCTTGCAGCCCTTGGACAGACTGGAAGATTGCAGGACACAGGAGAGGGAACTTCTGAGAGCTGAAGGAATGACCGAGTTGTTCCTTTCTACAGTGAGCCTCCAAGGAGCTGCCCAAATAAGCTGAGAGAAGATTTATGTGTCTGACAAAAGACATTTATAAGAAAAGTGAGGCAGGAAACAGCCTGGGACTGGAAAAAGTTCACAGTGAGCGCTTTGTTCAAGTTTCTGGGCCAGGACCTTGAGGACTGGAAGAGGTGGAAGTTTTCCTTCCAGCTCCAGCCGACAGCGTTTCTAAAACTGACAGAATCAGGGAAATGAATGCCTCAGAGCCTGATTAGAGATGATGGACTTTTGTCCTCTTAGTTCCTTAGGCACCTCAATGTCCTGTATGGGGCAATGGTTTGAATGGTTGGCTGGAGGCTCTACCACAACCACATCACCGGGGTGCTATCCGATGGAGGGAATGCGAAACCGCGGCAGCATTCCTCATTCCTAGCCCTGTGCATAAACCTCATTATTACGGGGTGCAAAACAGGTTAGCATACCTTGATCTACTGCTCAAGTCTTCCATGTATGAATATTTTTTTTTAAATTCACATTTTTGAACTGTGCAATTCACTACACTCATGCAAGAAGCTGTAGGAGGCATTCTAGGAGGAGCTATGGTGATACCACCTGATCTCATGCCACCTGCTGTCCCTCAAAGGCTGAAATTGTGAGTGTTGAACTGAGCCAAAAGGCCAGCCTGTAGCCAGACAGGCAGAAAGCTCATTCATTGATTTGGACATTCTTTGACTGGAAGAAATTAATTACAATACCCTGATACTGCCACTCTTTTTTTCCTTTCTTTTTTTTTTCGGTTTTTCTTTTTGTTTAAAGACATAAAGGTCTGTTTCAATTTTTATTTTTTTTAGAGCTTTGTTACTCTTTGCAAGATATTATTGTGTTTGACATCTCCCTTCTGTGGGTGGATGTCACTCTCTGAAGTGAAAGGCAGTGACGGCAGCTGGAGGTCTTCAGACAGATTGAATTTTCAGTCCTGGGTCCAAGTACATATAAAATGTATTCATGTAGTGAGATGGACTGTGCTATGCCAGAAGATAGATCTCAGGCTTTTATTATACACCTTTCTGGGTACCTTGCAACATCTTCTTTTCTAGTAGTCCAGGAAGCCTGTTTGTAGAAGAATTTACAAAGGTCTCAATTACGTGTGACAGTGTTATAAACCACCAGGAGGTAAAATGTGTGTTGCAAATCCAGGCGTGCCCGCTGACGCAGCCCTTTCTTTAACTCTGTTCATGAATCAGCATAGCATAAAAAAAGGCTCCATGACAGAAGATTATCTCACCTAGAATGGGGTAGTATAAATTTGATATACAGAAAGAGCTGCGCAGCCCTGGTTTTGTGCCTGTGAGACACCACCAGTTCTGAGCTGACTACACAGAAGGCAAAGTGGGAAAAATTCTTAAAGTTATGTTCTTCACTCCTAAAGCCCATAGTAAAGTCCTAATCCTGTTTGTTTATAACTTATTTTCTAATGGAAAATAAGCCTTCTGAGGAGAGGCTGAGGGAGCTGGGGGTGTTCAGACTGGAGAAGAGGAGGCTGAGGGGAGACCTTCTTGCTCTCTCCACCTCCCTGAACGGANTCTGGCTCTCTCCAACTCCCTGAAAGGAGGGTGTAGCCAGGGAGGAAAGGTCTCTTCTCCCAAGTCACAGGCCATGGGACAAGAGGAAACAGCCTCAAGTTGCACCAGGGGAGGTTCAGATTGGAGATCAGGAACAATTTTTCCACATAAAAGGTTCTTAAGCCTTGGACTGGGCTGCCCAGGAAAGGGGTTGAGGCACCATCCCTGGAGGGATTTAAAAGCAGGGTTGCTACAGTGCTTAGCGATGTGGTTTAGTGATGGGTTGTTTGTTTTTTATCATAGTTAGGTTGATGGTTGGGCTGGATGATCTGAAAGGTCCCTTCCAACGAAGGCAATTATGTGATTCTGTGATTTTGATGACAAGTTCCTTGAGGCATGGGTTTGTGTGGCCAAACTTAGTGTCAGCACAGCTCTGCATGCTCACAGTTCTCTGGTGTTATGTCGTGTTTGCCTGCAGGTACTTGTGTTGTTGCACTGCCTCGGGTGGGTTTGTATTGTCCCATTTTCACAAAGGCAAGAATTTCACTATTCCTACTAGAAATGAGGAAGATTGAAAAGATATCTACATATCTTAAAGCTTTCTACAGAAGATACAAGATTTCAGGAGTTACTTCTTCAGTAACTTCAGTCAGCAGAGGTATATTTTAGCAAAAATACATATTTTTACATGGTTAAACATGTTTGTAACTCTTAAAAGCTAAGGTGAAAGATGGTGCTGAAAGAGCCAGCATTCAGAATCCAAACTGTTCAATCAGCCCTGTGTACATGCTCAACAAGAAGCAGCCGAGTGTTGGCAGGGTTAGAAAACAATGGCATTTGAAGTATTTGATTTGCACATCATTCAGTGCTTCAACTGAGGAAGTAACTGTAAGGTTCCAAATGGCATTCTGCTGATCAAGCAAATTCTCTTTGTCTGTACTGCACTGCCAATTTTTCCTAGCAATTAGGTTAAAATACCTGTTTCCCTTTGGATTATAGACCAGACCAGCCAGGCAGTAAAGAAAATGATGACCACCTAAACCCAAAGTGTTTGTTCAACCAAGAAGTTGAGTGTGGCATCCGTAGCAATGTGTCACAGGTCTTTAACAACCTGGTACCACACATGGGGTGGGCAACAAGATTACTTTGAGTCTAGGGAAGAGGTAGTGCTTCTTGTGCTGTTTCATTCTTTGTGTTTGCAGGGCATTAGCTACAAATACACAACGTGTTTAACATGCTGCCCCTTGACATTCCCTCTTAACTACTAGTCTGAGATGAGGCAGGACAGAGCACAGTCTTAGGAAAGGGATGGGAAGAAACTGAAATTAACATCATGGAGAAGAATAAACCAGACATGCAGGAGGAAAGTTGGTCATGAATGAGCATAGACACATGCAGACACAGATAGATACACACATATGCTGTTATTAAACTCACCCTCTGCCCTGCCTAGGGTCTTCTTTCATTATTAACCTGAAGTCACCAAGTTTCCTTGCTCAAAAAAATCCCAACCTTTGTTTTGAAGCTGCCTTTCTCATTGTCCTGGTTTGAGCAACACAGGACTGATTTCCCATCTAATGCCCAGGAAAACAGCATTTTTAGAAGACACTAGTGTCCAGATTTGTGAAAATATTTACCTTATAGCCAGCCATGGGATGGGCATTTCAAGGTCTCGGTGGTTTTGCGTTACACAGGTGCAGAGACAAGGAGGAGCGAGGCCTGGATACTTGACCCAGGCTGGCCAAACGCATTATTTCATACCATGGACATCACACTCAATATGAATTAAAAAGTTTGCTGCATAGCTCTCTCTTCCTTCATGGCTGTGATTCTGAGAATTTCTTGCCCTGGTGCCAGACCACTGGGCCCTTCCTTTCCTCCCAAAACCATAGCACTCACAGTGTCCCACACTGGCTGTCCCTGCTGGGAATGCACGGCTTCCTAAGGACAGAATTGGCTAAATATAATCCTTGGATGTGTTACAGTGGTATCACTGGCTCCTTAGTGATATTAAGGTTAATTATTTAGTCTTGTTCTATTAAATCTGTTTCTATTTCAACCCTTGGGTTTCCTTGTTCCTTCCTGATTCTCCTTCCCAGACTGGGGAGGGGTCATGGGGTGACACTAAATGGTTGCCAGTTCCTCAGCCCCTAGCACTAATTGAGGGTATTTTCTCTGCTTGTCTTCTCCTTTCTGTCTGGGATCACAGCACCCATGAGAAAGATGCAAGTGGGAGTTTTGTGTCTCTTTGCTGGATTTGAGCAGAAGGCTGGGACCTGCTGTGCACGCTACTGTCCTCCCAGCCTGACTGTTCTGATAAAAAACCCTGTTGGGAAGGAGAAAGAGGGTGACAGATGATGGGATGCTTGAGTTCATGGTCAAGCCCAACAGCTGCCATCCTTACTGGGCTGAGGCACAAACAGCCACATCCATCTGTGGTGCAAACCCATCGACAGCGGCAGATGAAAGTGGCCCAAGAGAAATGGGGCTGCTCTGCTGTGGGGTTGTCTCTGAGGGAAAGGAGGGGAAGCAGCAGGCAAAAAAAAAAAAGGCAAAGCATTTTAGTCAATATGCAAATTGCAATCTAATATGCAAAGTCTCTAGTTTGTTGCTCCAAACACTCCAATAAATAAGGCAGGCTCTCCATTTGGCAGCGTATTCACACATAACGCTGTGTACTTTTCTGCAGAAAGCCTTCCAAGTCAACTGGCTAATTATTATTATTTTCTCTTTTGCTATTAGAAAAGCACCTTCCAGGAAAACAAGAGCCTCATTTTGTAGGGCGCGAGATCTCTCTTTGAGGATTTATGCATCGGATTAATTAGCAGTTGGAACGGGACTTACTCCCTCTCACAGCTTCCCTTCTCCCATTAACAGTCTGTGGCTCGGTGCTAAATCTCTGAAGACAGCCCTGCTATTTACTGTTCTGTTTAGTGTGGGATTGCTGGTTCTTATCTGTTGAAACACAACCGGTGGTGTCAGGACAGCCGAGGAGCGAAGGCAGTTAGTAATGACTAGTTGTAATGTCACTGCTGATCCTAACACTTCTATAATCTCATCATCTTTCTTTTTATTTCATCCCTAAGCATTAAAACACTATAAAAGGCCGATCAGCGTGAGAGTTTGGGGACAATAAAATCTTTTTTATTTGTGTTTCTAATTCTGTTAACTACAGTCTTAATTTGGAAATAATTTGCTGGAGGTCGCCTTTGTGCATCATTGTCCCTCCTTGGGTGCTTAATCGCTCAACAAATATTTTGCATTTCAGAAGAGCCATTTCAAGCTCCTTTGGTGGTCACATAGGTGCTGCCCCCAGTCCATACCCCAACCAGACCAAGACACAGAATCACAGAATCACAGACTATCAGGGATTGGAAGGGACCTTGAAAGATCATCTGGTCCAATCCCCCTGCCAGAGCAGGAACACCTAGAGCAGGTCACACAGGAACGTGTCCAGGCGAGTTCTGAATGTCTCCAGAGAAGGAGACTCCACAACCTCCCTGGGCAGCCCCTTCCAGTGTTCAGTCACTCTCACTGTGAAGAAGGTTTTCCTCATATTTAAGTGGAATCTCCTCTGTTCCAGCTTGCACCCATTACCTCTTGTCCTATCATTGGATGTCACTGAGAAGAGCCTGGCTCCATCCTCCTGACACTCACCCTTTCCATATTTATAAACATGAATAAGGTCACCCCTCAGTCTCCTCTTCTCCAAGCTCAAGAGACCCAACTCCCTCAGCCTTTCCTCCTATGGGAGATGCTTCACTCCCTTCATCATCTTGGTAGCCCTGCCGTGGACACAATAGTGCCTTGACTGAACCACGCCACTTTTTGCCTTTGAAGGATCTGTGTGAAGATAAGGCATCCCCCAGCTGAAATGGCTTTAATTGCAGCAGGATTGGGCCAAAACTCCTCAGAGACTTGGCGGGGGGGGGCACCGAGCAGATGTCACGTCTTGCTTCCATTCATCACACATCGTGTGACTGACAGCGTCAGAACAGCTCAGTGGTACACAAAGGCTGCCAGAGGAACTGTAAGCAGTATCTCAGCCAGAGCTGGTGCATCTACCGCGCTACGCAGCAAGGTCTCCAGGCAGCAAGCTTTGCCTCAGCAGCGTGCCCATCCTCTGGGCCAGCTGGTCCCTGGAGATATGCTGATGGGCCACCATGTCCTGTGGCTCATGCTGGGGCACAAGGCTATCACAGCTATGGGCTCCAGCACGGTGCTGGCTCACAACCAACCCGCTCTCAGGGCTTGTGGAAAGCTTTGGTGTGCCTCCTGCTACCACTCAAAGGAATCCCAAGCTTTAAAAACTGCTGAGTTTACACTCAGATGCTGGGTTGGTTATTTTCATTCTCTTTGCTCGTTTTCTCTGTCAGCAGTGATAATACTCTCCTCTGACAAAACTCCAGGGGCAGAATTCAGAAAGTATTATTCCTCCTCAAAAGCCAGCCACAATAACAAGAAGCTTAGACATCCCAGGGGTGTTAAACTGAACGTTAGGGAATTCCCAGACAATTGCACTTCCAGCTTCAGCCCCATCCAAGGAGAACGTTTATCAAAGATAGAGGGTAGGATTCAGGTTTTATTTTGCTTATGCCCAGAACAGTAAGGTCCAAACCCGTGTCATTACAATTAATTGCAGAAGTTGCACTGACTTCAAATTGGATGCCAAATTGGATGCCTAATGAAAGACTTAATAATCTGCATTTTAAACATGGCACTGGGTACCTGTCCTGTGCAGAGATGCAGAAATTTTAATCTCAGAAGATATATTTGCACTTGGCTTCACATCACCTTTAATTAAACTTCACCCAAGAGATTTTTGTCTGTACTTTTTTTTTTTTTTTTGCAATTTAAAGACAAAAGCAAAGGTCCTTTCAAAAACTTAAGATTTGACCTCTTTTTAAAGGCTCCCACTCTATGAATTATGCTCTTCCATAGATTTTTATTAACTGTAGCACTGAACTTTTATGAATGATTCGTAAGGAATATGAGGTTATCACTCTTTATCTCAAAACTTTAAAATGCCCCCATTTTCAGTAGTCCGGGACCCGCCTGTTAGCAAATAGTTAGAAGCATATTTAATAATGTTGGAAGTATTCTTCTACCCAGTTTGACCAGCAGAGGAGATTATGGATTAGGTTTTAAGCATGCTGTGATCTCAATAAGATACCAAAATTTACTGATCTTTCAAAATGTTCCAGCAATAACTGATGATGAGAGATGAAAGTGAAGATATATACACGTACACACCTAAGTGTGATCTGTATGTTTTTAAAAGCCTGTCTTATTTTTTGGTTTTCCACTGGAAGAGGGGTTTAAAATCACTCTTTACGGGTGTATTTTTAGGCTGAACTGATTAACCTGATAACAAGACCTCAAGAGTTTAAACCTTTTTATTACACCCGTTTTTATCATTATCTGCCGCGGCCAGGAGCAGTCGAGCCCGACGCAATCAATCAGGAAGCCATCAATCCGGAAGCACCCACAGGAAGCACCCAGGAAGCACACCTCAGGAAGCACCCAGGAAGCACCAGGGAGCACTCCCAGGAAGCACACATCAGTCGGGAAGCACATAATCGTTCTACAGTTACAGGTCCTCATTCGCTAAGCACTACATTTCGGATAGGGAGAGGGGTATTGTCCACGAGCTTTCCACACACTTTCCACAGGCTTAAAGTTGCCCCATGATTGGCTACAACATTTGTGTCATTTGCTGTTTCCCACACTTTGTTTCGCCTTCACTATACTTCGTTTCGCTTACTTCCACTTACTTTGCATATGTGCCCTTTCAGTAACTCCCTCTTAAAGGGCCTGCTCTCAACAATTATCTCAGCTTTTCTAGGGCTGGGTCCATTCCTGCAGCCTTCCACTAGAAGCACAAGTATTTTATTAATTTTTCTTTCAGTATCCTACTTAGTTGGCCTGTAGTCCATTTTCCTCCCTGGTTTCCCTTCTAGACACTAGCCTTACTATATGACCAAAACAGTAGTAGCTTCCTACCACTCTGACAGGTGAATAACGAAGCCAGTTAGGGAGTTTCTTTCTGTTTACAAGCAGCTTTGACCTTTTGCAGTGCTTTTGAGTTTGCCTGAAAACAAAAATCAATCCTGACGTCATAACAAATTTCAGTCTGAACGAAACATTTCATCTGGTTTTAGTTCAGCTCAGAAGGAAACATCCTTTTGCCTGTCCAGGTTAGAGCATCTTGTTTAAAAACAACCAACTACTGGAAGGTAGGGGGGAATGTTTAAGGAGATTTCAGAAGAACAATTTGATAAAAAGAAATTAAATTTGCCAAACAGGTCATTGAAGTGACATCTACCTCTTACTGCAGGAGAAAGAATGTGGCTAGCTAAAATATATTGTCCATCTTTATCTGCTCCTGACTGAAATATTGGAGGGCTACTTCGTGTGCTATCTCCTATCTAAACTTCTTCCAGACTCTGCCAGTCCTTCTTCTTCTTCAACTTTCTTCTCTCCCACTTAGAATATGGCAATGATAGTTTTTCCAATAATGATCACCTTATCTGCAGGTCAGATTTAGTGTATGCCTTGCATTTCTACAGTGCCTAAAGAAAATGAACTCGCTACTTGTTCATTAATGACTCTGCTCCTGCATAGACATCTGTGAGAGCTCTGTGCATGTTGATGTTTTGATACAGAGAAAGCTGCAAGACGATTAAGGCTTAGGGGTTTCTTTCCTCTCCCTGAGAAATGGAGGCACCATGAAAATTCATGGAGATCTAGAAGTAGTATTTGACAACCGATCTGAAATACTGCAAAAGAATCCAAAAGCATCCCTTTCTAAGTGAAGTTCTCAGAGCAGCTTCCACAAAGCACACTGTAAATCTTCAAAAGCCCAGTTTCAGCAGTGGGCTTAAACAACATATCAGCAACAGCTTTCAAGAAACATGAAGATCCCACCACGAGCACGCACCATTCAGGCCTTGACTGGACAGCCAGGCTGGCAAGAACTGGGCTCCCTACTGGGACATTTTGTGACGTTTCTCTCAAGGACTCTGATGGACTCGTCAGTCCTCCAATGCATTGGGTAACATGATGACCCAGCCAAACAGAAGTGAGTGAAGCAGATATAAATTGTAAGCCTTTTCTATGCCCTTGTCACCCTCAGTCCAGTTGCACACACTGAGATCCCTTTTCATGCCGTGGACAACCCCTTTATGGACCAAAAATACACTCTGCAGCCCTCCTGCAGCACGGCATGCACTGGATTTCCCTCCCTGCCCTGAGCCGAATTTCATGTAACTCACAAGGTTATGCACACCTTTCCCTCAGGAAAAAAAAATTGAGTCTCCTACTGAAGTTTCAGAGCACATTACTGTGTCGTACGCTGTAATCCCTCTGCATTACTGAGAGCAAATAACTTTCTGACATGTCTGGTAAGGGTTATTTCCTCATCCATAATGCTTACCAACCATATTGAAATCTTTGACACACTATTTTCGGGGCTTATAGATATATTTCCAGCCAACTGAGGGAGAGGGTCTCTCGTAGGGAGAGATTAACCTGCTTTGCCTGGTGTCACACATAATGTCAGTGAGTGGTACTAAGTGGCTGATTAACAATTGTGAGCAGCCAAGAAAACAGCTGTGATGCCGTACCCTCTTCACTCACAACCCACCAGTGATGGTGGGAGGTGTCCCTGCCCAGGACAGGGAGGTTGGAACTCCATGATCTTTAAGGTCCCTTCCAACTCTAACCATTCTGTGATAATTCAATTCACATTCCCCAGCTAGTTCAACCGGGACTGTATTTTAGATTCTGTTGGACAAATTGGGTGGCACCAGAAAAATTGACCTGAAATGTTATTATTGGCATATATATGATTAAAAAAATAGTAGTAACCTCATGCATGGTCTTTGAAGACAGTGACTAGGAAGGGAAGTCACCAAACAACCTTCTTTTGGTACTTGTGTCATCACACCATAGACCACTCTTCAAAGAGTGGTCCACTCTTAGACCACTTAGAGTGGGCCACACTACAGACCACTCTTCAAATAGTGAAGAAGCTCTTCACTATTCCTCTTTCAACACCTATTGGAGAAACCAGAAGTGGTAGATAGAGACTGATGAGGATCTTGAGCATCATCTTTGCACAGTAAGGAGTCCAGATTGATGCAGCCTGTGAAAAACCTTAACAGTGGAGACAACTGCATGTGGTAGAAAAGAGGAAGCTGGAAAGGGATATGAGGAGTGGGGAGGAATAGATCAAAGAAGTGGGATTAGGGAAATACCTTAGGAAAAACAAGGTGAGTGAACCTCATTCCTGTTATGGACTAGACTGAGCTGTAGTCTTTCCTGTTGAAGGCCCTCTATTTTTAAGGCCCTCCTGCAACAACAAAAATTACTTAAATAGCAGGGAATTCAGAATTTTTGGAAAATGGGGATGTGACAAATAAAGCTGTTTGTGAGAAATATGCAATCCTGTAAAATCTCTGACTCAAAAATATTATTAAAAGAGTGTCACCTTTGTTTCTTCCAAGCAGTCTGTTTGGCAAAGTGAATTATTAAATTCCCACACACTTTCTGACTACCAGCTTGTGAGCATTTCAAGGTTTCAGGTGGTTTTTACAGAAAATACATTATTCTTATAAAATGTGGAAGCTCCTTTTCATTCCTGCTCCAGCATCACCCAAGTTTAAATGGCAAAGGAGCCAAAAGAAACCATTCGGAGCTTCTGGAGCAGTCTTCTGGTGTCACCTACTATCAATTCTCAGCACGGAGGCACCAAGAGAGATGGAGAAAGCGTGGCCTCTGTCACTACCATTAACAGCAGCCTCCAAGGTGTGTTGACTCATGTCACAATGCTTGGAAATGCTTGTCTTTGACACCTTATTCCCAAAGTTTCTCTGCTCACCCTTCACAAAGCCCATATGAGGTCTCCTCCCTTTTACCTTTCTTATAAGGCTCGCAAGTGGCATTTCAGGGCAGTTCAATCAAACCTCTGTTCAGTTATTATTCTGTAGATGTAATTAATGAAGCATTTAAGTCAACAGAAGGTTCAAGCATGAATTCGTCCTCATCAGCTGCAGTGGTCTGAGATGATTGAAATGAGAACGAAGTCAAGTAGCTCTTGGGAGATAGAGGTGTCAGTTATCGCGACTCCCTGCCACGTAAAGGATTTTGAATCCCAAGACACAGCTATGCAGGAAGCATCAAAGCCTCAATGCCATCAAAATTTATTTTTTCTTTTAAATGGGAATATATATCAATATACATTTGTCCCCAGTATTTAACCTGTTCTAATTGTTTTAGCGAACCGAAAAGGCATGTATTTCTAATTACATGGAGATTACTGCTGTTCACACTACAGGGATCCTTTGTTTAAAAGCAATTCTTGCCATACTTAGAAGGCTGTTGGAGAAATATATTAGAAAGAGCAAAGTCCCATGCTTCTGTTTGCTCGAAGCAGTGAGTAACTTGAAAGATAATGTAGCTGACTTTTTCTGTCAGGTTTAAAACCCATTTAAAATTTGATATTTTTTTAATGTCAGGTAAAATTGTCCTCTCTTTAACTCAGAATTATATTTATGTTAGCATGTAAAATGCACTGATAATTTGAAAATTATTTCCTAATTATCAGAGAATTAAAGCAGGTGTACATGTATCGGGGAGCAGCTTAAAAATTGTGGCTTCTAATAGCAGGCTCTAGCAGGGCATGTTGTCTATGGTAACGACATTCCATTCTATATATAGATGTCTGCAAATAACCCAAATACCTACTAATTCTTTTTTTTAGAAAAACAAAATAATCATCAGCTTGAACTTCATGGTTTTATTTTCTTTCTCTGTGCAGTTATTACTGCCAGCCAGTCACACACAGTTATCAGCAATAATGACAACAATTATTCTGCTTCAAATAAAAAATCAGGTACAGTTATAAAACAAATTAATATTTTTTCATGAATTCACACACAAGTATCCCTCATTTCTCAAACTGATTTTAAAAACTGTCCCAGTCCTGACTTTCTCAAAACTATGATCTGCATGGAACAAAGGAGGCATCCCCTGATTTAGTAAAGAATTCAGTGTCTATGTCATTCATATGAGAATGCTCACAACCCCAAACCCCACCAGAACCGGGGCAGACTGCAGAGGCAGAGTCAGTTGGATGGCTTTGTAAAACAGCTGGCAGCCTGAAGAATCAACCAACCAACCAATTATGCCCTGAAGCAACCAGTCTTTCTTTGAATGGAAATAAGGCATTGTAGGGTAACTTAATACCTTATTTTCAAAGAGGGTGTGAAGAGCTGCTTGTCTTTTGCATGTAGCCCGTGTTTTCCATGTACAGGGCAGGATATTGTGCTTAAATAAGGGTTGATGTTTTATGCACGTGGTGCAAATATTCTGGAAAACAACAATGATCAAAGGAGTTCCCTGGGCCACTGGAGATCTTATGTGTCACTGATACAAAACTAGAAAAGAGAAACTCAACAAACCAAACTCACAGAAAATCTTCTGTAGCTAATAACAACTGTCCTCCTGTCACGTCTAGAGGAGATGAAGGTTAGAGCTCAAAATATCCTGTCTACATTCTAGCTAGGGGACTCTTAAAAACTATATTCTTCATACCCTGGTCCCTTCTGCCAGCTCTGATTAGTGATCTCCAAGGATACAATGGCATCTCTGTGGATTTGCTGTCTGTAGATTATGTTGCCATAAATATTCTCACCCATAGATATGTTGTTTTGATAAAGTATCCGTGTTAATTTGCAATACTAGATTTCTGGGGTTTATAATAGAGCTCATATGTGGACATTTATTGTTGCAGTAACACCTCAAACTCTTTAATTGGGGAAGGAACAGCCTACTGGTAGACAGGAATGTGGAACATACTTCTCAGATGCCCTCTTTCCCGGAGAGTGTCACTTCAGTCAGATGGATTTATATGTTTTTAAGGACAGAAGGGAACATTAGGATCATCTAATCTGAAAATCTGTGTTAAAAACCCCTTCACTATGTAGCACACATGAAAATGGGCTGATGATGATGGAAGTATTCACTGTACATCTGACATTGCCTCTAATATCAAGTAACCCAACATTAGCTCTGTGACACAGAGAAACATTCTTTTTTTTGCTGAAGGGAAATAAAGACATGGATAGGATTTATGCTGTCACCTACCCAGAATTAAGCAATAACTACTTGCCATATCCATTTCAATGCACCTCTTACTAAAGCACATTGCCAGTCAAATGGAGTGTTGAGAATCCTAGAGTTATCTGGGTTGGAAGGGACCTATATCATCGAGTCCAACCATCAACCAAACTCTGATAAAAACCATCACTTACCCATGTCTCTAAGCACCGTGTCAACCCGGCTTTCGAATCCCTCCAGGGATGGAGCCTCAACCCCTTTCCTGGGCAGCCCAGTCCAAGGCTTAAGAACCCTTTCTTTGTCAAAAATTATTCCTGATCTCCAACCTGAACCTCCCCTGGTGCAACTTGAGGCCATTTCCTCTTGTCCCATGGCCTGTGACTTGGGAGAAGAGACCTTTCCCCCCTGGCTACACCCTCCTTTCAGGGAGTTGGAGAGAGCCAGAAGGTCTCCCCTCAGCCTCCTCCAGGCTGAACACCCCCAAAGTTCTGTGCTTCTGAAAGTAGAAAGCCACCCAGCAGTACCTTACAGGAAGGAATGGGAGACAGAATCTTCCAAGAGGCAGCACCTTGGAAACCAGAGTGGGGAGTTGGGGTGTTGGCGGGAAGAGCGCCTGTCTTCACCAGCGTGCCCTTGCTGAGGGCTGCGTTTCCTTCTTTCTTTCAGAAGGACCTGTCCCAAACCCAGGCAGAATAACTGGGATTCAGAGAATGCTTTCGTGACACTTTTACCTCGTTGGTTAAACAGCTCTATGAATTCACCCTGGTATCACTACCCTTGGGCTGTGGCAGCTCTGGGATTTCTAGAAAAGGTAGTAAAGCCCAAAGATGCCGTGTATAATTTTTACCTAAACTTCTCAGGACTGAAGGGAAGAGCTCATCTTCTGTAATGAATTTTCTTTACCTTTTTTTTTTGCCTTTTATGCAGGAGACCAGGAGGGAGGACTGTAAGGGATCTAGTTGCAGGGCTTGGCACTAAAGCAGAAATAAAAACAGCAGTTTTGGTGGTAATTCTGGCTCACTTAGCCAGATAATGTTTCCATGATTCTTTACAACTACTTCCCTTCTCGCACCATTGAGTTTTTCTGGTCTCTGACGTCTAATTTTCTCTCAAAGTAAAGGTTGAACAAGTACCTTCTATATTGTCCCATAAGCAAAGGAGACAGAGCTACACAGAACAAGCTATTTTCCCATTAAAGGGAGAAGGACAAAGATTCATGTTCAGGTTTCTGTGTGTGAACTGGAGAGGGCGGATTCTCACTGCAGAACTGTCTGTATTAACCTGCCCCAAATGTATCTTTCTAGCCTTCCCCAGTTTAGCCTTTCTCATCCCCTCATCTCATTTTAATGCCTGGAAATTCCAGGCTGTTAATTAGACTTGCTCTCTGTTATATTCCATTTCTTGGGTCAATATGCATAATCCTAATAAGATGAGAAATTGAACCTAGGTCTCCACTAGTCCTAAACTCAGTGCATCACAGGTTCTTAAACTCAGATGGCTTAATTTCTTGCTGCTTTTACTGAAGTCTGGTTTTCTGCATCAAGGATTTCTCCTCTGTTTCTTATTTTCATTTTCCATGAGCCCCAAAGTTACTCTCCATTTAAATAAAATAAAATTAAATAAAATTAAATAAAATTAAAATAAAATAAAATCCTAACTTTGTAATAGCACCATTTTAATGTAGAAGATTTAAACATTTTCAAATAATTTCATTTTCACCCTTACCACTTTTAAGTCAAGAAAAGCAGTGGTCAGCTGTGGATGTGAATCACTGTTGTGTCATACTCTTAATCAGTGTGTACTAAGTAACTGAGAACTCTGCTTCTGGGTAAAATGAGGTGATTATGAAGTGATGTGCTTGTATGGTGTTAAGGTAACTAGCATTCTCTGCTAGGGATGGCGACAGAGTTACAAGTGGAGTTTGTTGTTTTCAGACAGGCTGCTCAACATGGCTAATTATGAAAGATACAATGTGCCAAAATGTGGGATTTAACACAAAGATAAGCAAGCTGGGGCTCAGCTTACAGACACAACACTTTCCAGGGGCTGCCAATGCCATTTCAGCATAAAACTCGTCCTGTGGCTTTCCTTTAACTTTCATATTTTCAGCTGTTGTTTAACCCCTTACAAGGGAGGTTCCCCAAGACAAGTTTCCCCAAGTCTGTTTAAAACATCCTCATCCTGAGTTTTTCAAGCTAAAAACTATCGTGTCATTGAAATGAAGTGTTTGCATATGTTAAATCAAGTGTATACATATGTTCAATATACTGAAATATCCAAAAATATTGTAAGCATGCATTGTAAGGTTAGTAAAAAGCAATGCAGGTTTTCCTTTCAAAATGAAAAAGATGCCATTCTACCATCTTTGCTTTGGTAAGAAAGTTGTTTCATATATAAATTCATGCAAGCCAGAAATGTTCAGACGTCATTGGCAGAGCATCCCTAAGTACATTATAATTTAGGTCTTAAGGTTTAATTAGCAGAATACAGTTTGGGCAGATGAACAGCATGGAGGTGCCAAAACATGAAATCCTAAAAATAGGAACCCATAAATCTTCCCACTGTGGTGCACAGAGGCGGCTGTACAGTATCTGATGGATTGAAACCGCTGCCTGAGAACAGCATTAAGATTCTCAGCAGCAGAGGAGCTCTGCTGAACAAATTTCATAGGGCAGCAGGAATTTATCATGTTTGTTCCGTCAGTGTGACTCGCAGCTCACTCACTGAACCCCATCCAGAGCACGGGAAGCAAAGAGAGAGGAAACGGGATGAGATCGAAGAGGGGTTCTTTAAAAGAGGTTTATACATAAGCTACTTCAAAACTACGTTGCTTCTTGAGAAGGGAAGGAAGGAAGGAAGGAAGGAAGGAAGGAAGGGAGGGAGGGAAAATGCAAAATAAGAGAACCATTACATAGCGTATTGATTTTATTTGGTACTGTGTTTTGTGACAGCGCTTTTCTGAGGTGTTCTGTCGAAATACCAATTCCCAGTCCTTTTCCAGGTAGATCACAAACCCATATGGCACGTTCCTACAGCCATCACTTTGACACTTCTTAGGGCAGTAGCCAACAGAAATGGTTTCTTTAGAAAAAGGATGTAATAGGAGTCTCTCCAACCTTTCCTGTTCTCATGTGGCTTCTGCTTGAATTGTGCAGCCTAATAAACAGTCTTCCTTTCTGAAAAGATTTCCTCTGTGCGATTGGCACAGAGAGGTGCTGAAAAATCATGAGATTGGCTTCAAGGTCATGGTATAAACCCAAGCTCAGAGGAGCCCAGGAGAGAGAATTTCCTGCCACTGCTGCCCAGTGAAGATGGAAAATAAGCATCTCTGGTCAGCTTCAGTATTGTCAGCTGTCAGTATTGTTTCTATCATAAAATCTGCCAGCTCGGTTTCACCATTGGGTGTGAGACTCTCTTTGGAGGGGCAAAGGTGGTGAGAAAAAAACACTGGAACTGGGCTCAGAAAGGGGCTCCAAGGATGTGTGCAGGATACGCCATGGAGCAAATGACTTAAAGAGTATGAGGAGCAGATCTGGACTTGGTATCAAACCCCAGGATCAGTAGAACATTGAGGATTGTCTCTTTGGAGCACAGATGCTGTACTGAGAAGTATGTGAATTGCATCTGTATAGCCAGGGCCATTGGTTGAAGTAGCAGTGCTACTTCACAGTCAGTGATAACCAGACAGATGGTGGCTCTAGTTCCTCAGCAGAAGCAGAGCTGATATCCCAGTACAAAACCAACTAGCAAACCAGTTCATCACAAATGAGCTGCTCAGGTAAGGGAAAGAGGGGCAGTCTTCGAAGAGAGTCTGAAGGCGTGGTCTGTCCCCCTCAGGGCAGAGCAGTTTGCCCATTGAAGCCTGCGTTACTTGAGGAGACAGAAGCAGGGACAGCTGCTTCTGAGCTGCCACAGTTATCAAGCCCTTTTGAGAGGTGCTAAGGACCAAACAATTTGGTTTGTGGCCGTGCAAGTGGGTAAACTCTAGGGGCCCACCTTGTGTTCTTAATATTCTTCTACGCAAGTAGATATGCCTGATGTTCATGTGTCTTTTTAATGGACCTTTCCCATTTTCCTAAATAAAAAGATAGTGAGCTTGTGTTCTCAAGGACTTTTGTGAGCTCTACCAGGGGAAGGACATCGCCAGAAGTGACCAAGGAAAGCCTATTTAAAATTCAAGGACCTGCGAGCAGGAACAATGGACCAGAGAGGGGTCCAAACCTTAATTTTATTGAGAGGAAGTCCTTTCACATCGTCCGATTCAAGTCTTTGTGACTGCTATTGGCATCTGACAGAAGAATCCCGAGCTAAATAAATGAGTTCTCAGAACAATTTTCAGAGAGATTAGGCAGTTCTTGGCCTTTTTTCTTAAGAAAACACCGCTTTTGGCTAATGTCTTAGAACCTATCTCACAGTGATCGCAATAGAGGAGAGACAGTGAAGGATTATGTGAATTGAAGCACATGCATTCGGCTGGGTTTAATAACACATCAGGACTTTCTGCTGTACACAACATAAAGAGCAAGGCAAATGGATTCTCTCCCTGACCGAAGTGCAAGGACGAAGCTGCTCCTTTCTTTGAATTTGGGGGAGAGGAATAAGTATTTCTTCTAAATCTCTAAATTAATGCCAAGGATGGTTTTTTTTTTAATTCCCAAAAAGGCTGTTTTAGAGGTAGGCTGTTCATACCTGCATAGGAAGAAAACACATATAGTGACAAAATAGAGCTGCCAACTTGTCCTTTTCTCAGACATCTTTTCCAGTACAGGCTGGCTGGAATGTAAGACTTACCTGGAAAATAGGCTCCATGTATGTGCGTGCGTGAGAGAGAGCTGGGCACATCAGGTCTAAAATAGCACCTTACATTGTCAAAAAATTGATGTGGAGGGCAATGTTTTAGTGACCCATCACTCTGACCTGCCTTGTAATGATGTTTCATGCAAAACCTTCCCTGGCTTAGCCCACGGATTTAGAAGCAATATGAAATGTTGGATTTCTCTTAAATGACCTCTTCAGCTTTTTTTTTTTTTTTTTAATGTTTCTGAGCATAACTGTCTTGTGATCAAATGCAGAATGAAGATATAACCTTTTATTTTTCTCTTTAAAATGAGCACATTTCTCTAAATGGAGTACAGGTATTTTCTGCTTTTTAAAGAAATAAGAAGGATTGCTAGCAAATAACATAAAATCTGCAGCTTTCTAGCTCTACTGCTATATTCTTCCTAAAGAACATTCCTAGATGGTGAAAACAACAGCTACAGCTAGCAAAGAATATCCCCCCTCCATCAGGCACGAGTCATGCAATCTTGTATCTCTAGAGTTAATTTTTCATTCATTCCCTGGGGGAGGAGTTTGGGCTTCAATTTCTTTGCTATTGCTGCTGTGATCAACCTCAGGGGTGTGTTTGTGTTAGCAAATCATACCACATAACCACCAGAGTGATTATATGAAGGTTCTTTTATTAGGCACTGGGAACCAGGGGTATCCCCAAATCTGGCTCCGACCATCCAAAACATTGATGCATTGATACCATTTTACAACTTCATTAGAATAGTATGCTCGCTTCTGGCTCTGGCCTTCACATCTATTGGCTATATAAAAATATATAATTCTTAGCTTTTGTAACCATTGGTCTTGATTCTTGCTCTATTGTATTTTAATTTTCAGTTTCTTATGTAATGATCAGTATCTCAGGTGATTATCAGTATCATAGGTACAATCTCTAACAGTAACCAAACTCCTTTGTTCAGAATCAATGTTCTGTAGTAAGGGTACAGTTCTGATTGTTTCTCAAGATTAACGTTTGGAAACACTCCCCAAAGTAACTCTCCCTCCCCAAAGTAACCCACACTGCCCAAAGTAATCCACACTCCCCAAAGTAACCCACGCTCCCCAAAGTAATCCACACTCCCCAAAGTAACCCATGCGCCCCAAAGTAATCCACGCAGAACACAAAGCAGTGCCAGGCTGGAACAGTTTATGCCAATTTTTACTTCTGGTTGTTCTTTTCTGCTCCAAACAATCTCTTCTCCTCTTCCCCCTTCCTACTCTCAGCTTCCTTTGTCCCTGCACACCAATGAAAAGAACAAAGGGAAATCAAAGACAATTTGCAAGTGCCCTGTCTCTCCTTCTGCTGGAACCCCACACCTGGCACCCTGGTGATGCTCTGTGACTTGAAGGTTTGGAAGAAAACTAGGTTAGCACCTCATCAAAAGGGACATCAGAGCAATCAGAGAGAAGAACTGAGAGCAGGTGGGAGGGGAGAGGTGGAATGAGGAGGAAGAGCTGTCAGGGAACTGTTTGCTGGCATTCTCTGATGGCCAGCCGGTTGTTTTCCTAACCTGCAGGAATGAAGAAGCTCTAAAAATGTAGTCAGTGATACTAATGACTAATTGCATCTTACCTGTCTGCAATTCCTTTGTGACAGTTCATCATGACGCAGTGTGGTGATGGATCTTGCTAAGGGCACAGCCTTCCCCAATCCTCCCAATTTTGTTTGCATTATGTCGAGGGAAGGATTCTTGCTGGAGAGCGAAGAGGAAGCACCTCAGTTTTCCTCTCAAATCCCACATCCTCACTCCCTTTCTGTGAGCCTTGCACCCAAGTCATTTGTGCTCATGATAGCAGGGGGATATCTGCTGAAATGGACAGTTTATATGACAAAACAGGGAAGTGTAGGATTAATCCTGCGACAGTCATCTTGTCAAAGGTCAGGACTGAACTCTCAAAACCTGAAGGGAGAAGGAAAAAAAAGCTGTTAGGTTGATAAACCCAGAAGGCATATGGGGAGCAAGAGTAAGTGTCGGTGTATGATTTAAGCAGGTCATTAACTGACACAGCATAGATACTAACGGGCCTAGAAAATTCGAGGGGGAAATTGTCGGCTTATTTTCACAGCTTTATCAAAAGGCACTGCCTGGCTCTTCCAAATTAAATTGATGGAGAATCCTTGATAGTTCTAAAAACAGGGAGACTTTTCCTACATGACATGATGTAGCACAAAGTCAAAAAAAAACCCCAAAAAACCAACCAACCCAAAATTACTTTAAAGAAACTAAAAACCCAAACAAAATCACAGAGCCTACTATTCAGCAGCAGTTGGAGGCAGTGGCTCCTGTGACATTTCCATTTGGCAGCTGTAAGGTGGCTTCAGAAGTTCCCATCCCATGGCTCAGCCATTGGCAGAACAGTGAAAAGCAATAGCAGCGAAGTGCTGTGGCTAAAATAACCATAAAGAAAAGAGAGGAGGTTTCTTTCTCTAGATCATCTGTCACCATGGTTCCTTGTGATGCCCAGCAAACAGCAGGACAAACACAGCAGAAGGCATGGCAGAGGAGCAGGGAAGCCAGTCTCGTCACTAAAAAAACTATGCCCAAGCCAGCAGTGTTTCCCTGGCAAATGTCCCTGAAAGCAGAGCCTCAGGGCACAGTCGGTGACCTGGCAGAGACCCAGCCCGGCAGAGGAGAAGTGAGAGAGCCTGCCAGGCTGGCTGCCTGCATCGCTTTGCTGTGCAGGCAGAGAAGTTTCAGAGCAAAGAGAGAAGTGCTGGGATCCAGCAGGTGGGACGGGGAGATGTAGGTCAGGGCAGGGAAGGCAAGAAGCTGTGGTGGTGGATCCAAGGTGTGGGGAGTAGGACTGTGCTATTCAAAAAGAGCAAACTGTAGGATGAGGTCAGCTGTCTGGTCTGATTGTAGCCCGAGGGGGTGGCACAGGGGTATGTTTCCCCTTTTTCCCCTGATGAAGCTGCCACAAAAAGGTATGAAGATCCCAGAGCTGCATTTCAGCTTCTCTGCAGGTGGGCTTTTGCAGTGCTTGGGGCCTGAGCTCCACTGTGGAGAACAAGGGCAGTGACACAAGGAGAATACAAGCTGTGATTTGCAGGGTTGCTCCTAACCCAGTCATTCCATGGTCCCTCTGGCTGTTGTCATCCAGCTGAAGAAAGAGAGAAGTTGCAGTCCCAAAATGGGGCAAAGTTGCTTCCACGGAGAGACACTGAGGAGAGAAGAGAGACCTCCCATGCTGGATTCACCACAGAAGAAAGCACATAATTGAACTACATCTTAAATCCATTTATCACTCTGTCAGTCAATGGGTCAAGTTGAATTAACCTCTGTATGTGAAGCTTGGCTAATGAGGGCTCCAAAATTCCTTGTACTGACCCTCCAGTAAACTTAAACTGTCAGACTTTTGATTTTATTGTGGGGGTTTGGGTTGTTTTTTTTTGGTTTTGTTGTAGGATTTTTGTGTACACTCTATCTCATAATCAATATTTGTACTTCGCTGAAAAAAACAGAATAAACACTGTGTGCTTGGGGGAATAAAGCAGTTTTAGCAGAATTGTTGAGCAGATCTGGAAATTCCAACTACTCAGCTTGTGCCTATGAATCCACAGCAATAAACTTGTCCCAACTCCATGCATTCTCAGCAAGCTTCAAGACTTGTTCTTTAAATATGTATATATATAAAAAATGAGATCAATGAATCAGTTTCTCGTTCATTTGGGGCTGGAAAAGGCTTACCACCTCGCAAAAGGTGTTCAGTCTGGTGCCAGTCTTTCTAGAAGGACTTGTACACAAAGTCCCATCTCACTGGTGCTGTTGGGCATCGTGAGAGAACATGAAGCTGACCGCTTGCATGAGTTCCTGTAGACCCAACTTCTATGTCAGGATCTCGTATCTCTATCAGCAGCAGGCACTAAAATTGGAAGCTCCACTGTCTAAGGCTGAAATTGATTTCCAGATAGTAAAACATCAATGCCAGCTTAAAACTGCTTCCCATAAAGCTTCTCTACTGTGATGCTTCATCCTTTAAGGATGAAATAGGGTGTGAGTAAAAGGGTTCCCATCTCTACATACTGCTTTTGTCAGATTCGCTTTTTGAATACTTTTAATGCAGACTTTCTTCTTGTGACAGTGATTTTCCAAGCTTTCTTACATGTAACTGTGTTTATGTACACTTGCAGGAATACAGATTCGAGTTTGGAAATTTCTGAGGTAGATCTCAGGAAACAGACCCTGGAAGCAGCTTTCTGGACCACATACAGCATTGCTGACTCCAACTGTAAGATGAAAAATTACGTATATATATATCTTTTTCTTTTGATCTAATTTATTTATGTGTTTAAAAAAGCTTAGTACACTGACAGACTGTTTTTATTCTTCAGAATGATATAGGAACTATTCATTCCATGTTGTATCTGATATTTCTTCAAGTTCATCTCCTGAATATAGTTTTAATGTTTCAGACTTGCTACCCAGGTGTTGTGAAGCCTTGAAAATGTAGATGAATCCCATTGGGACTGTTTAGTTTGAGGAAGAGGAGGCTGAGGAGAGACCTCATCACTCTCTACAACTGCTTGAAAGTATATTGCAGAGAGGCTGGTGCTGGTCCCTTCTCACGGGCAATTAGCGACAGAACAAGAGGGAATGGCTTCCAGCTGCAGCAGGGTAGGGTTAGGCTGAACATTAGGAAAAAAATCTTCTCACCTCTCTGGACTGAGCTTGGTAGCTGGAATTCACCTCCCTTAATGAACAGAGAAAATTATAAGGTCTACATTGATGAAAAGGTGATTGAGATGAGACATCAGAAAGGAAGTTTCCAAGTGATTAGATTCTGTGGAGAAATTTTAGAGTTGCTGCTACTGGAAATCTTCAGGAAGAGGCTAGAGGGACATGCTAGGAATGACACAGGCACAGCTGATCCTGCCGTGAAGCAACCACAAGGCTGTGCTCCCCAGGGCCTGACGCTGTGTTTGATGCCACTGGTTTCACAGGGACTTAGTCCCCTCCCTACTGCTTGTCCTCAGCTGGAGAGGTGACGCTGAGAGGACATGGGAAGTGCGGACCCTTTGTGGAGCCTCAACAAGGGGCCTGTGGAAAACGGCCATGGTAACATGCATAGGCTATGCCCACCTTCTTCTGTAGCATTTGTATTTTACAGGGAGACTAGTTTTCTGATAGGATAACGAGCTGTCATGGGTGTTTACTGAAAATAATGTATTTGGCTCTGTAAACTGCCATTGCAGTCCCTAAGGGTAAGCAGCATTGTCCCTCGGTGTGCCAGGGCCTGAGGCAAAGCCCACTGAGGGAAGAAAGAAAAAAGGCTACAATCTCCAGTACTGAAAAAACAATCAACTCTCGCCAAAATCAAGGGTCAAAATCAACCTCAGAATCAAAACCCATGCCAGATGGCATAGATGCACTGTGGGATAAGAGACAAAGCTTTGTTCAAACAAGTTGCTGTAGGATTTTTGATTAAGATGAAAATGCAGGCACTTCCTGACATAATTTGGGTTAATTTTTTATGTTAAAATTTACCACAGTAATAACGACCAAAAGAGATCTCCATTTAGTTCTGCTGGCAAAGAGAGGGGATTGGGGTAGTAGGATGAGAAGGTGTTAAAATGTTAGTTTTTATCAATAAAGTGTCTTCTGGAGCTACCCTGCCAGCCCCACTGTGGTGATTAAAGGGGGACCTGAGCCCCCACTATCCAGCCTCGTAATTTAGAGGCACAGTGCATTACTGCAACAAAGAGATAATGACGGGAAAGTCGGGAAGTTGGATGATAGCAAATGACTCAAAACCATTTACTATAAAAGCTTGACCGAGGAGGGGAAAATGTGAAGAATAATGCCAGAAATCAGATAAACAATTAGTTAATGCAGCTGTACTACATGGCTGTTTCCCGCCACCTTCATTCAAAATACTGCTTAAAGTAAGTGAAAGTGGCTACAACTGTCTCACTGTATTTTCGAAAATCCTTCTGAAGCTGTGTTCTAATGTGTTCTAATCAGTTCAAGAAGGACAGGGAACTGCTTGAGAGAGTCCAGGGCAGGGCTACCAAGATGATGAAGGGAGTAGATCTTCTCCCATATGAGGAAAGGCTGAGGGAGTTGGGTCTCTTGAGCTTGGAGAAGAGGAGACTGAGGGGTGACCTTATTCATGTTTATAAATATGTAAAGGGTGAGTGTCAGGAGGATGGAGCCAGGCTCTTCTCAGTGATATCCAATGACAGGACAAGGGGTAATGGATGCAAGCTGGAACAGAGGAGGTTCCACTTAAATCTGAGGAAAAAATTCTTCACAGTGAGAGTGACTGAACACTGGAAGGGGCTGCCCAGGGAGGTTGTGGAGTCTCCTTCTCTGGAGACATTCCAAACCTGCCTGGATGCATTCCTGAGTGACCTGCTCTAGGTGTTCCTGCTCCAGCAGGGGGATTGGACTGGATGAGCTTTCAAGGTCCCTTCCAATCCCTGATATTCTGTGATTCTGTGTTTTCTCTCCTACAGCCAGCCTGAAATAAATGTGAGTACTGAGTAGCCACGCCGCTGCAGCGAGAGGCTTTCGGGATGTGCTGCTTCATCACTTTGAAACACCACTATGTTAGGCTGCTACCAGGTAAGATGCTGTGCGATAACCCTGGGAGCACTCAGCTGCTGAATACAGGCTGTTCAACCAAATGTTCAACCACAGACTCTCACAAACATACCCCATCCTCAGCCCAGCTTGTGTTGCCCTATTACTTGATTTCTCTTTGCAAATTCAATGTATCGCTAAAATAGATAGTACTTCACAGAAGGAAGTAAAGACTAAGAGGATCTCAGAAGTGGTGTTCCTCAGGGCTCAGTATTGGGGCCATTTCTGTTTAATATCTTTATTGATGATGTTCATAGGGATATAGAGAGCACCATCAGTAGGATTGCAGATGACATGAAGTTAGTTGGGAGTGTTGGTCTGCTTGAGGGCAGGGAAGCTCTGCAGAAGGACTTGGATAGATTGGATGGATGGGCCAATGTTAATGGCATGGGCTTCAACAAGGCCAAGTACCAGGTCCTGCACTTGGGCCACACCAACCCCATGGATGAATACAGGCTCGAGGAAGTGTGGCTGGAGCTGCCTGGCAGAAAAGGACCTGCGGGTGCTGGTTGACAAGCGGCTGAACATGAGCCAGCAGTGTGCCCAGGTGGCCAAGAAGGCCAATGCCATCCCGGCTTGTAGGAGAAATAGTGTGCCCAGCAGAAGTAGGGAGGGGATTGTCCCCCTGGACTCAGCACTGGTGAGGCCACCCCTTGAGTCTTGTGTCCAGTTCTGGGCACCTCAGCACAAGAGAGATCTGGAGGGGCTGGAGGGAGTGCAGAGGAGGGACACGGAGCTGGTGAAAGGCCTGGAGAATCAATCTTATGGAGAGCGATTGAGGGAGCTGGGACTGTTTAGTTTGAGGAAGAGGAGGCTGAGGGGAGACCTCATCACTCTCTACAACTGCCTGAAAGGACATTATAGAGAGGTTGGTTCTGGTCTCTTCTCAAGGGCAATTAGCGATAGAAGGAGAGTGAGTGGCTTCAAGCTGCAGCAGGGTAGGGTTAGGCTGGACATTAGGAAGAAATTCTTCCCGGAGAGAGTGGTCAGTCACTGGAATGGGCTGCCCAGGGAGGTGGTGGAGTCCCCATCCCTGGATGTGTTTCAGAGTGGTTGAGATGTGGTTTTGGGGGATCTGGTGTAGGGGAGAACTTGTATAGTAGGGCAGATGGTTGGACTCAATGATCCCAAGGGTCTCTTCCAGCCAAAATGATTCTATGATTCTATGATCCAAAGCATTGAGGTCATTTTGCCATTATTAACCGGTGTTTTCTTTATCTTCCCATTTTTATCAAAACTCCCCTTAAAACTGTTGATGTGTCTCATGACTCTCAAATTCTCTTTTCTCCACTTCTCTGCTACAGTGGATAATTTGGCTAGAAATAGTACAAGATAATTAATATTTAATTAAATAAATGCTGGTCCAAGCTTAGAAATATTTTTATCCATGTAGAAAGATGTTTATAAATGGCTCTTTTTAAAACTACATTTGTGCAGCTTGAAAATGTTGGTCTTTATTTAGCTTTTTAAATGAAAAGGGATCATCAGCAATCCTCTGTCAGGCTTAGAAATTATGTAAGAGCAGATTGAGACACACTTTAGGTACCTGACTGTGTAAGAGTGGAAAGTAATTCAGGTCCAGACTGCATTTCCTTTCTTTAGAATGGATACAGCCTGAGTCCAGGAATGGTGTCTTTGATTTCAATTCTAGCAGAGCTCAGGGGCTGCTTAGGTTATATCCCTTAGCTGATACACGAAGGCTGCCATGTAAATACCAAGGAAGGGACTACATGGTACCAAAGGACACCAAGGTTCTGACAACATCCTCAAAGATGATATGGAAAGATGCCATGAAGCCAGTCAAGCCAAGAGGTGTTGGACAGTCTCCGTCCTTGGAGGTTTTTATGACTTTACTGGAAAAAGCTCTGGGCAACCCTGGCTGATCTCAAAGCTGTCCCTGCTTTGGGCAAGAGGAGGCCCCTTCAAACCTGAACTATCCCATGCTCTAGGACTATTTTCCCAGAGACACATGGTCCACAGCCCTCTACCAGGTGGCAGTATTCCAGAAAAAGCATGTTGTGACCAGGAGAGCTGTGCTGACTTAGATGAGCTGATGTTCTGTGAAGGGACCAGTGAAGGGAAGAAAGGGACAGCAGAGAAAATTCCGTAATTAAAAGAGTAAATTAAAATCACTGGGGCAAGTAAAGGAGATCCAAAATGTGTCAGAGAGGAAACCAAAGCAAAAGGAACTTTGAAATCTCTAATTCAATTAATAGTGGACCTTTAAAGGGACAGGGGAGCTCCAGTGTTTCAGGAATGCCAAACAGATCCAGGACTCACAAAGCAAAGGAGCGGCTGAACACAGCAAGAGGAGGAGGCACTATGTACCCCTCAGGCAGCAGCCTCACAGAAGACAAACAACAACAGAGAAGCAAGTAACAGCTGCCAACATCTGCCTCAATTCGTAGCCTAACAGCAACCAGGTCCTGCCCAGTGACCTGAAACCTTCAAGACACTGAGATCTTCTAGCTGCCCATGGTTATAGCTCACTACTATATTAAATACTAGAAAGACATAAATTGGAAGTGAAGGGATTCCTCCTAAATTTTCTCAGTATGTTCAATATGGGTTTGTAAGAGACACTGAAAATCACAAAGGAGATCATGTTTGTATTTCCAGTCTGTGTCATACAAAAACTCTGTCTTAAGAAAATTTCTTCTTGCACCCTTGAAAGCCTATAAGGGTTGGTGTCTTCTCAGCAGCCTGTTTACCATCCAGACAAGCCTTGTAAAGTGTAATTAAGGAGTTTGAAGGTTGACTACTACTTGACCTCGCTGATTTCTGTCAATTCCTCACCAGAGAAAGAGTTGCTTAGAGTCTGTAAGGACAGCAGAAGCCAACCTCAGCACAAAGAGCTAATCTCTGGCTGTTTTATAATCCAACATCAGAAGGGGAAAAGCTGATACGGAAAGAAATGCCTGAAGATTAAAGTCCCACTCAAAGCTTTAAAAATACATGCTAAAAACTAAGCATGAATGGGTTCTTTGACTTCAGCAGAATTGTTCATCTGCTTGAGCTTAAAAACATACACATCATAGGAACTGGATCAGGTCAATGTGTTTGCCCAGTTTTCTGCAGAGATCATTTGTATGACAAATTGGTTAAATCCTTCTCTGTCAAGGGGATGATTAAGGAGATGGTGGTGAATCAAGTTGTAATGAATCTGGGATGTGGAGTAGTAATCTCAGTGTTATTTTTAAAGTATTATGAGAGACACTTCGTAAGAAAGCGTTTTCCTTGTGATCATTGGGATGCACAGCTGTTGGTGACCTGACTATTTCATAGAAGGGAAGAGCCAAGCTGTTATCTTCAAGATGTTCACAAGCTGAGATATCTGCCTGAGCAGCTTACGCTGAAATGTGTCAAAAATAAAAATAAACATCTTGAAACATCCAAAGGAAATAGCAAGATGAATCATTTCAGTCAGTTGGGACCTACCATGGGAAGAAATATTCTGTAGTATTAAAGCATAGCAAGGAGTGTTTTATTGGCCCGATAATGCACATAGTGGGAGCACCACAAAGCACAGAGATGATACAGAGGTGAATGAATTTCAGCCATGGATGAAGTGGTCCCTCCCTATGTAATCTCTCCAGTCTTCTGGGATATTTCTGGGTGAAAGCAGGAGATAAATATCATTAACTTTTCTTGCCTTTGCCTTCTAGAGGTTGCAGTTGATGTCAGCTTCCCCAGGCCGTGTGAAGTCACCTTCACACCTGTTCTGATGCATTGTTTCCAACATTGTAGGGCAAGATTTGCCTAAAAAATCTCTGGAATTGAATAAATAAATAAATAAATAAATAAAAACCAAGAACGTGCGGTGTTAAAGCACAAACATATATACATTAAAAAATGGAAACGCCAGGTAAAGCTGTCTTTGTTACTCTGCTTGCGAGTTAAGAAGTTTTCAACAAGTGTTACTGAAACACACATGGAAAGATATTTGATACAAGCTGATCACAAATATGCCTTATTTCTCTTTTTCTCCCCATCACAGATGTTTAGAAAGTCTATGGATCCCTCTAAGGGTCTGCAAACACTCAGCGAAGCAGACCTATTCTTGGTGGTCTTAAATTCATTACACAAGAGTCAGTGACTTCACTGGGAACTTTTAGAAATCAAAAAAACAAAGGCAGAAAACACAGTGTGACACAATATAATGTAATGAACACTTTCTTTATGAATCCACCCCAAACATGCTAGTGTGAACAATTATGCAATATTCCAGGGTCTTGCTGACTTGATTCTGCTAGAAAGAGAAACTCATGATGTAGTCAAGTCTTGCTTGTGTGCGGTCCTCCTTCTTTTTAGGGAATACGGTCAAATCATTGTTTCCTTCAACCCAATGCAAATAAATAAGAGGTGATTTCTTTTTCCAGCCCTCCAAGCTGGCTCAGTTTCCTGGCTCCCTCTCAGCATCATCATACCAGTGCATCTCAAATTTTCTCCTCGCTTCCCTGCCTTTTCCTGCTGGTGGTTTCCTGCTTGTTTGTTTCTTCCTGACAGACAAGACTCAAAAGTGTAGCTGCTGCATTGCAGCCCCAGCCCCAGAAACCCAGGGATCCTGTGGCTCTGCTTCTGTTTATCCTGCTCTAAAGCTCCGGATAACATTCCTGCTGTTTCACCTATCCTGCTCTGTATGAGGCTAAGATGCTTTTTATGGTGGTCAGCACACCCATTAACCTCTCGGATATCACAGAATCACAGAGTATCAGGGATTGGAAGGGACCTTGAAAGATCATCCAGTCCAATCCCCCTGCCGGAGAAGGAACACCTAGAGCAGGGCACACAGGAATGCATCCAGGTGAGTTTTGAATGACTCCAGAGAAGGAGACTCCACAACCTCCCCGGGCAGCCCCTTCCAGTGTTCCCTCACCCTCACTGTGAAGAAATTTTTTCTCATATTTAAGTGGAACCTCCTCTGTTCCAGCTTGCACCCATTGCCCCTTGTCCTGTCATTGGATGTCACTGAGAAGAGCCTGGCTCCATCCTCCTGACACTCACCCTTTACATACTTATAAACATGAATAAGGTCACCCCTCAGTCTCCTCTTCTCCAAGCTCAAGAGACCCAGCTCCCTCAGCCTTTCCTCATATGGGAGAAGATCCACTCCCTTCATCATCTTGGTAGCCCTGCCCTGGACTCTCTCAAGCAGTTCCCTGTCCTTCTTGAACTGAGGGGCCCAGAACTGGACACAATATCCAAGGTCTTTCTCTGCTGATCAGCAGCTATGCCTGCTGGTGGCCATCAGCCTTCCTTACCCTGACAGGTTTTCCGAAGGCTGAGGACCAGGAATTCCTGACAGCGAGCTAAACACAAAACTACCCCATGGCAGGAATCCTACATTAGTTTCAGGAGCACTGAAAACTTTTCCAAACATAATAATTCAGTGTTGTGTTGCAGCTTCAAGAGTGGCAAGTGACAGCCTAAAGTGCAGAGGAAGACTTGCATCTGACCTGTTCTGTTTCTTGGAAGATGTGCACATTTCTCCAAGAGAGAAATTTGCTGTCACCGTCATGTCAGGCAGACTTAGCAACAGCAGCTTTTGTAGAAAAGGCTTTGGGGGTCAGGGTTGCTTTACATTAGAAGTCCTTGCCCTCCTCAGCATTTTGGTTTGGTTTTTTTTCTTCTGTTACTCTAAATCAAGTAGAGACAATTGAAAGGTTTCTTACTGAGGAGACCTCTTCCTGCTGGATAAAAGACAGAATGGCTACTCTGGCTCCATGTGTGCGTGTCTCTGGAGCTGAGCCAGAAGCAAAGAACAAAAGGGAAAGGGGAAAGTCACCTGAAACTCAGGGGTTTAGCAAAGAGAGACTTCCTCAGACATCTCTCTGAGCTGGTACTGCTGGGGTCCACATTTGGCAGTTACCACAAAAAACTGGGGATGACAGTAAGCAATCATGCATTCCCCTCCTCTAATTTTTCAGATGTGCAAAGAATAACACAGAGAGAAATTAGAAAGACTACAAAAAAACATGGAGACATTAAAGATAGCTGGAGGAGAAAGCGAAGATACCTTTTCTGTTACTGCACCTATCTGCTCAGTCACCTCTCCATCTGCTTTTATTTTCAGCTGCTGAAGCTTGAAGGCTAAAGTAAAACTTCTGATGTGCAGACGCTCAGCACTGAATTCCAGGCAGCAAAGCAAGATTTCTTTTTGGGGGGAGAAAAAAAAAATGCAATAAATGATCACTAAAGTAACATGCATTTATCTGGTACCTTTCCTGGGGGCAATTCTGAGAAGAAGAAACATTGAGAAACTGCAGTGGGCGGGAGAAACCAAGAAAGCTGATGTGAAAATCTGGAGAAAACTTCTGTCTCAGATCATTTATGTGTATAGGACCCCGAGACTGTCTTCTTACTGTACAGTAGCCAAAGGATCAAGTCATTTGTTAAGTCTCCAAGGAGGAGGGCAGACCAGCAGAAGCAGGGAGGTGAATGTCCCCCTGGACTCAGCACTGGTGAGGCTGCACCTTGAGTCTTGTGTCCAGTTCTGGGCACCACAGCACAAGAGAGATATCGAGGTGCTGGAGCGAGTGCAGAGGAGTGACACGGAGCTGGTGAAAGGCCTGGAGAATAAGGCTTATGAGGATCGACTGAGGGAGTTGGGATTGTTTAATTTGAGGAAGAGGAAGCTGAGGGGAGACCTCATCACTCTCTACAACTGCTTGAAAGGGCATTGTAGAGAGGTTGGTGCTGGTCTCTTCTCATGGGCAATGAGCGATAGAACACGAGGGAATGGCTGCAAGCTGCAGCAGGGTAGGGTTAGGCTGGACATTAGTAAAGAATTCTTCACAGAAAGAGTGGTCAGTCAGTGGAATGGGCTGCCCAGGGAGGTGTTGGAGTCACCATCCCTAACTGTGTTTAAGAGTAGATTGGATGTGGTGTTGAGGGATCTGGTGTAGGGGAGAACTTGTAGAGTAGGGCTGATGGTTGGACTTGATGATCCCAAGGGTCTCTTCCAACCTATACGATTCTATGATTCTATGATTCTAACTCGGAAATCTGTTCAGACCCGGAACGTTGGTATGTGTGAGACTAAAGCTTTGCCTTTTCCCTGGCAGATACAGCTCCAGCTGCCAAATATAAATCACCCCCTCCATGAACAGCCCAGGGTTTTCACCAATAATCCATCTAGACCCAGAACAGAAAGCCCAGAGTATTTTATACTTCGGAGCAAACCTTGCCCACAAGTATGGACTCAAAGCCATGTCTGGGAGGGCCATCAAAACATTTCCATTGTGGCCCAGCACTGATGTCCTGCTCAGCCACCCCAATTCCAGATAACGAAGCCAGCATGAAGACAATCTTACTGGCCAGCACATTCTCATTGTCTTCTGGGTAATACAGGTAGTTACAAGAGAAGAAGATGTCACTAATAGACAGTACTGATGATCTTCTCCAAAGATGAGTAGTCTTATTTGATCAGTTTTCCAGATAAGAAAATTAAGGCAGGTGGAAGTGACACGTTCAGGGCCATCTGACAGGAAGCATTTGCTGAATGCTGTTGCTGAGGAGCTTGCAGAGCGTCGAAGTCTGACTTACCCGGATCTCCTCAGGCCAAAAGCGTTAGGTGTTGGAGCCTACTGACACAGAGGACTAAATCCTCCATCCATCCCAGCGTGGGGAAAACTTTCTTGCCCAGGGGAGGCCCATGAGCTGGGCAGATCCGCTCGGCTCTGCCAGCAAAACGGAGAGGTCATCAGGGGGCCTGCATAAAGTGGGGAGAAACAGAGGACATTGATTTCTTAAATGTCAACCTGTTTGTTCTCTGACCAGTTGCCCGTGAAGGCTATGAGAAATCTTAGCTTTATCCTTTACAGATAGAAGCAGATTGCTCAGAAAACAGTAATCCTTATTAGTAAGACATTCAGGAGTGTAATAGTCTGTCCCATCCAGAAGACATTGTTAAGTTTAGAGACTTGCAGATTTAGAAAGGGCCAAAGCTGCTGCTGCCACTGTAGAACATCACTTGGGGAAAAGAGAGAGGAGAAAGGGAATGTAAAGGCTGCAAAACATAATCTGTCGTTAGATAGTTCAAAGACTGCTATTTCTTGCCAGAAAGGCAAATGATAATTTAATTTGACATCTAAGCCAGAGTAAGCTTTGTACTAAGATAAACTGGGGTATGATTACTGGCTGCACACCATAATTTGGTTTGGAATTTTAGAAGGAAAAGGTCTTCTTTTACTATTTTGTTCGTGTCTTACGGTTTCACCATAACTGTTGATGCCAGATTAATTTGCTAAATAATTATTGCCTTGCTTTTTTTTTCAAATGAATGTGTTATACACAGGGTTGGGTGATGCAGAAAAACACCCCATAGAGAACTACCCCGCTGAGCATTGACTCAAAGGAACCACTCTGAATCCAAATAACGAGGAAAGATTTAGAGAGTTGGCACAAAACACACACACAGGGCAGGAAAACGTGCTGGGGAACATACAAAATTTAGTATAAACACATTTTCCCACATTCTCAGAGAGCCAGGGTATCCAGCTTATCATAAAGATCAAATGTTTTCTGAGATTTCTGGAAAAAAAAACCCAACCCAAACCAACCCAACCAAGAAACAAGTGACATTTTATGTAATGCCAGTTTTTTTTAGGAGGAGGTTGGAGCTCTCTGGAACAGATTCCCTTCATTTACTTCAGATAACGTTTTGACTGCTGTATGGGAACAGCGAATGCATCGTGTTTGCCAAAGAACAGTAGGGTTTAGGTTTCTGAAGGTTTTTTTGGTTTTCTCGCCTTGCAGAATACAAAGAAGGGAGATCTAAAAATTTGCTGCCTCGATTTTCAGCTGTTTGTGTCATAGCATTGTTGCATTTCAGTTGCAGGGACTTTGAAATTTTAAAGACTATGAAGCTGGAAGCTACCACATAGAAAAGGCATGAGCTTCCCTCCACCTCAGAGGTGACAGCTGCCAGGGAAAGGCTAATAGCTTTTTGCAAACAAAGGAAAGACTCTGATGTTTTTTCATCTAAGAAACTAGAATTGAAGCTGCCCATAACAAAGTAAGCACAAGATTGCTGGTTGGGTTTTGTTTTTGTTTGGTTGTTGTTTTGTTGTTTTGGGGATTTTTTCCCGTTTTCCTTGGGTTTTTTGTGGAAGAAAAGCCCCCAGCTTGCTGGGCTTTGACTTTTCATCCATCACTCCTCTTGCTGAGAAGGAGGGTCTCCCCTCACCCCTGTGCCTGCCCTTCCCTATTCTAACTATCACCATGTCAAGCAATAGGAAACATGTGCTGGTGCCCCAGCCCCTGCAAAGCCCAGGGCAGCTAAAACTGTCAAACTGGGTGATTTTTCCAGGCTAATGCACTGGGAGTGACGAGGTGGGCACAGGCTCTGCCTGCAGAGCCTCACTGTGTGGCAGTTCCTCACAATCAGGGGAAGTGACTTCTTAAACCACACCAAGTGTTGGCTCAAGGAGCTAAGAGCCCGTAGCTGTTCTCTTCTTCCCTTTTAAATAAACCAGCATATTTTTCCTATGGAAATTAAGATCCAAGTCCATTAAAATCTATTAATGGGAAGGCTAGAACCGGTTTCCAACAAAGTGCTGTCACATTTTGTGTTTGTTGCTACAAAGCAGAAAAAAACGGACAGTGTGTGGCTCATCTCACTTGTGTCATTCACCCACCAAGACATTAAAGAAAATTTTTATTGCTTTTACATTTTGTTGCATCCATTTTGCGTCTTTGTCAGCCTGTGTTAACAGTAGAACTCCAGTAAGCCTAGTCCGTGTTTCTCTGACTCAGACTTTGGGTGAAATCTCATCCGGGCTCAACCTGAAGCTCAGCTGGCTTTGTCCTACAGTTTTCTGAGGAAGAAAGCTTCCCTTTAGTTTCATAGAATCAGAGAATGGTTAGAGTTGGAAGGGACCTTCAAGATCATCCAGTTCCAACCCCCCTGCCCTGAGCAGGGACACCTCCCACCAGACCAGGTTGCTCCAAGCCCCATCCAGCCTGGCCTTGAACCCCTCCAGGGATGGGGCAGCCACAGCTTCTCTGGGCGACCTGTTCCAGTGTTTCACCACCCTCACAACAGAGAATTCCTTTCTGGTATCCATACTTTAGTTTGCCAGTGTGAATAATGGAAAAACAATATATCTAGATATATGAACCAAAACTTGAAGTAGAAAGACTCTTCTAACTTTTTTTCCCTGCAGTTGCAATAATACCGATGCCATACTGCTATTACTGCACATCTCTGTGTTTTAAGATATCAAGGCCTTTCTCCAGGGTGTGTTGTAAAACCACCCAAAGATCTTACAGGAATAGTTGTCTGCCGCTGATTCTTAATTGCTAAGGGTAAACACTTCTCTTCAGGAAAGGACTTTAAACCAGAACATTTGTATTTCCTCCAGGCGGCTCATCTCGCTACACCTAAGAGCCATTCTCAGTCTGGGAATGTTCTTTTTTTGGAAACAGAATTTAACACCATCTTTGGGCTACATACCTGAAGAATTTTCCTCTCCTACTCAAAAGCACCCATGCTTCCCATTCCTTAATTTAACTTACTCTCTCCAGCTGAGGCTGCTGCTCCTGTTTAGTCATTCTGCAGCTGGAGCTGGTTCTAGTAAGGCCAGAGTTTTCTTTGTTCTGTTTATTTTGGCCTCGTTTTGGTTCTGTTAGACTTGTGAGCAGCAAATGGGTAAAAAAAAAGTGCTTTCTGGAATTTGTCAAGAGTCAGGGGGTGTAATTTGGCCAGTAACCAGACATCTTCATCTCTGGTACTAAAAGGCAAAAGTGTCTTTTATATAAATAGCATCCAAAAAAAGGGGTTGGGGCAGGGCAATCATGTAATTCTTAGTACTTGAATGCTTTCTCCTCTTTGAGATGCAAAATACATTCTGAGAAAACCAAATCCAGGGCCAAGGTTTTATGGGCTGTCTGTCCTTGTGTGGGAGCCTCAGTATCTGTAAAGGGTGGGTTTCCTCTGCAAATCAATGTTTACAGATCCTAAACAGTACTTAAACTGACCCCATGAACAGGTTGCAGAGGCTTCCAGGTTTGTAAATTCTTCTTTGAGTTATAACTGTATGATTTCCCCTGATTATTTAAATCCTTTGTCATGGAAAGAAGTTATAGCAGTTGACTCTGTAAAATAATAAAATAACAAGGAAGGCTCAGACAATCTGTCCAGTCTGGAAAGAGAAGATCTCCTAAGCAGTATTGATAATTTCAATTTTCCTTTTTTTTTTTATTGGTAAGCTTTTATGTATTTACTGTAAGACTTATGGGAACTGCTGCAGATTTCAGGTGTGCAAGTACTATTTACAGAAAGTCATGCAGGGTTTCCCAATTCTTTTTTCTTCACATCAGACCTACAATAGGAGCCATGCTGTGTCATTGCTCCTCATGGTAAACAAGTGTATTGCTTTTCAGCCTAGAGATAAACAGAGGATTGTCTCATATCCCACAACACATCAAATCCCTTAACATCCTTTATTGTTTCCCTTATTCTTGTTTATGGTGCTTTATGCTTTCTCACCTACCTTTCAATGTTTTGTCCTTACCTGATTTCACACCCTCACTTTGCATCATGATCACCAATACTCACCTCTCCCACTTCTGCAAAGTTTTGTGCTTATGCTACCCAGAGTTATTTTTTATTCCTTCACTGCTCTCACAATTTCACTTCTTAGTTAGTCTTGCAGTTCATGCACTGTCTTTCCATTGCTTTCAGAAGTTTGCATTCCCTTATCAGCTTCTACTGCCACCCTATTTCTTCTTTTAATTCTTTTAATTCTTTTTTTTTTAATTCTCTTACTACTTATTACGGATCCTTGTCCGTGTACTCTGACTTTCTGCCCATCCTTGCACTAAGATCTGTTTTCTGCACCTCTGATTTGCTCAGATTTCACATCTCCTGTCTGAGTACTTCATCTCATTGGATGGATGGGCCAATATTAATGGCATGAGCATCAACAAGGCCAAGTGCCAGGTCCTGCACTTGGGCCACACCAACCCCATGGATGAATACAGGCTCGGGGAAGTGTGGCTGGAGCTGCCTGGCAGAAAAGGACCTGCGGGTGCTGGTNCTGGAATGGGCTGCCCAGGGAGGTGGTGGAGTCCCCATCCCTGGATGTGTTTCAGAGTGGCTGAGATGTGGCGTTGAGGGTTCTGGTGTAGGGGAGAACTTTGTAAAGTGGGGCTGATGGTTGGACTCAATGATCCCAAGGGTCTCTTTCAGCCAAAATGATTCTATGATTCTATGATCTGTCTTTTACTGAACCCTCATCTTCAAGTTTCTTTTAGCCGTATTTTCTGCACTTGGTGCATTGAGTTAATGCTTTGAATGTATAGAAGTTGAGTAAGGGGGTTGAGCTGGGGCTTCTTTTGTTGTTGTTGATGGTGTTTCGTGTGTGGTTTGGGGTGTTTTGTTTTGGGTTTTTTTATTTTCTTCACCAGACTTTAACCAGGCAGGGGGAGTCAGGACAGGAAAGAAATCATCCTGAGGGAAAACAGAGAGAGACTCCTTGAACCCCTGAGCAGCAGATGTAGGTTTATCTGAGACGCTGAACTACCTGCTGTTTGTTTTTCCTACTCTGCTCCACGAACCTGCACTTTGTGGTTATTTTCTGTAAATAAACAAGATTACATCAAATGATATACCTGACTTCTATAAGCTATTTTTCATCTTAACAGGAACAACTTTGCCAGGCCGTATTGGCTAGCTACTTCAGCAAAGTGGGTAATAGCATGAATTTGTAGCGCAAATTTAAAGGAAGTGTCAAAGCTGATTTAAAAGATAGAGTACAGTAGATGAGGCCTGTAAATCAGTGCTCTACAATCACATGGCTGTAAAACCTAACCTGTCCCAACTTAGCTATTTAATAGTTTTCAAATACATAGGTTTTATTCTTAAAAAAAAAAAATGTCTAGAGCCCCTTTTGAGATCTGTCTTCATAGCCTAAAAAAATTATAAATGGGAAGAAGAATGCTGTTCACGTATATAATAAAAAGGGCAATTTTTAAACCTACATATAAAAAAAAATTACCCACAGGGCTTTCAAGTAGCGTGGCTTAATGTTGCCTAAAAGTACTCTCACATTTGTCTTCCATCCTTCACGTGTTTAACAAATTAATACATCATCATGAAGAATTTTACAAGGAAAAGGCTTAAATGCAAACTCATGAGTATTTTGCAAGTAGATAGGCATTTTGACAAGGAAAATCATGTTGTTTTATTTGCAGGAGGCAAGTTACTCCCACCTCATCCTTAAGCAGCAGGCGTGGTACAGCCTGAATAACAGTGACCACCCTGACTTTAGGAGGTGGGTCTTCTGTTGACACGGGTCAGGTGATGTGTGTGGTTGCTGTTCTGTCACAAGTACTGGCTGAAAATTAGGAATATTTGTTTAGAAGGTCAGGTATTTTTGAGGAAAAAAAATAATTAATCCAGTTTAACAGAAGGGTTGCATTTCAAGAAATAGAAAGAGTTTAGTTTCTCTGAAGAACTGCTGCACTTCTGGAAAGGTATTGCGAGCAGTCAGGTAACTCCGACTGAAGGGCTTAGCTCTATCAAAATCGTAGTTTCATTTTTCTCCAACATAATTTCATCCCCAACTGATGCATTCTCATACAATGATAATGATCTCCAAAGCATCTGCGTTTTGCAGTAAAAGAAAAACGTTGTGGCAGATGATTTAAAGTCTCCTGTAAACAATCCGTTTTGTGGCAGACTCCCATAAAGACCCCTCCCTCCCGCTCCCTTTCAGTCCAGTCCCTTTGAATTGTGGATAATTGCCAATTATGTCCAGTAATTATTTACCTGCTCCTATTAGCAACCAATGGTGATCCTCGCAATTGCTCTACACAAGTGAGTTGTCCAGCTCCCGTTTTGCTTTTATTTTTTTTGTAGTATCTAGAGCTATGAGTGTAGATCAGCGAAAATGCTAACTTTGGGATTTATTGCAGGGACAGGCGAGGAGCTGTGAAAGGGAAAGAGTGACTGCAAAGGCAACAGGACTTTTCAGAGCATTAGTACTAAATGGCAGCTTTGCCCGAGTGAGGATGAACAAGAGGGAACAAACATCTCGGGAATTGGTCTTCTATTATAAGCAGAAGTAACAAAAGTCTTAGGGTAAGTAGGTAATCTTTTCCCCTGCTGACTCTGCTTTGTTGGGTTTAAAAGAAAAAAAATCAAAAAACAAGAAAAAAACCCCCAACAGACCCAAAAAGCTATGCACAAATTTACACCTCATCTAATTTTAAGCATGGAAATTCCTTTTATTTTTTAAAACCACAGATTTTCTGTGCTTTTGCAATACTCTCCTAGGTGTTACTGATGGGAGCAGATGGGAGATGAAGTTGCTTCATTCTGACAAGAGGTAAATGAGTTGCCATTAAAAATCTAATCCGAAAAGCCATTGTTGAAAGCATGTTGCTACCTTTTCTGGCTTTGTTGTACCCTTATTCTCTGGCAAGGAAACCTCCCGCAACAGGGCAATAAAATGTCATCCTTGGAAGTTTGTGCTCCTCTTGCAGGAGATGTTCAGAGCTCACGGTTTCCCCGTGCTGCTGGCGCTGTGGCGTCTGACTGGAGCATCTCAGCTCTCCGTCCCACGGCCTGTGAAGGTTGGTGGCTTTTTAGGATCTCAGTTAGAAGGTGGCACATAAAGCGAGGCTGCAGACTCTGGCAGAGCCATGTTGGGTAGTTTCTGATGCTTGGACTGATAAAATCCATCTCAAAGCAGTGAGCAACACCCACAATTGCCTGATAAATGCTGCTTCCCCATGCCTCACAGATGGCTCGTGTCCCTGGCAGAACATGTAAACATCTTCAGATGTTGCAAATTTTGCTGTTAATGCTTGTTTATTTTCCAGTTTTTCAAGTTCTTTATTTTCTACTGGGGCCAGCTCACACATTTTCACAGCTTGTGATAAGAGTATAGTGGTACTAATTTTGGCCTACTCTTAAGAGTTACAGATCTCCTTTTGCAAATTTGGAACTTTCCATATAGCTATATCAGGGACACAACTGGTTAAAACCTGTTCATTTCTACATAGCAGACAATTATGGGTTAATAACAGATTAATCTGCACAACTTCCTTGAATCCAGAATATCCTACGACACACTCCCGTGCCCACCAGTGTCAGTGAAGGTTATTTTTAGATTTGTGAAAATTTTTGCCCTATAGAAGCGGATTTAATCAGCCAGGACTGATTAAGCAGCTGTTTACTTGGAGAATAAAACACAGTTGAAGTCGAGGAGGATGGGAACGCTCTTCTTGCTTTTTGTATCATGGGATGAGATGCCAAGAGCCCTCAAAACCAGTCTGTGTTCACAAACGCAACGCGCTTCTATGAAGTCATTGTACTGGTGAAAGTGCTTTTGGTTGCCATTTTGTTTAATCCCTCCACAATTTCTGTTTGCCTGAAGATTCAGAGGGGAGTGTTTATGCTGAGGAGGAATGAATGGTGGTTTTGAGATGCCCAGGTCTCTTGCAGACCAAGAACAGCAGCCAGCTTCATGTCTTGCTCTGTGGTACCGGCCGTTGTCCTCAGCGGTGTCACCAAAACAGCCACTTCCTCCTCACACAGCCACCCTCCACTGTAGGACACCACTTTCCTCCTGTCTGCTGGGGGTCTTATTTTCCAGACTTACTTTCCTATTCCTGATAATCATCTCTAGGCTTGTCAGATGGTGGTGGCAGTGTGTGCCCCGCTACAAGGAAGGGACACTACGGATCCTTGCATTCTCGGTTGGTCAGTTCCCCAGGGATGATGACAGCATGGAGTGAGGGATGTCTCTGATGACAAACATCTGGGTGAGGAGAGACAGTAAATTCTGTGGTTTCTGCACAGATAAAGTAGCTGTGCTTCTATGTTGTTAAAAAAAGTATGTTAACTGTACCTTGGACTCGGTCTAAAAGTTGCTTTTCTAAGCACATGGTAGGTCTTATTATTTTTTAAAATAATACTTGACTATTGTATACTTAAAAAAAAAGAAATCATTAAATAATTAAAAATTCGTTAAATTAATTAAATTTAATGACCATTATTGGTCATTTAAAAAAACAACATTTTTTTAAAAAATCAACTATGCAATTTGCAGTGCATCTTGACTAGTTGTTCTGAGGCCCTGAACAAATGACCAGTTCTTTTCCTTGTGCTGCAGTTTGGGATTCTACTATATTCCATGGCCTATTTCTCGGCTTAAATATATGACCTAAAATGGTGAGAAAATGATACATCTCTCAGGAAACCACAAGATTTGCTGTACACCTATCCAGAATGAGAATAATTTTTCTTCCTTACAGATGACAACTCCCATCAATCTTTTGGAGATAGACAAATGAAAATCTAAGTTGCGATTCAGGCATAATATTAGAGCCACAGGTTACTAGCAAAAAAAAAATGTTTTAAGTTCACCAAACTGAAACTTTCGGCCTCCTTCCCTAGTAGAAGCTTCCTCTCTGCTGCACCTGGGGATGCTGGCAAGCCCAAAAGCTAAGATCTGGCCTTTGGGTTTGTTTGTCCTACTGCTTTGGAAAGGAAAGTGCCCAAGAATATCTGTGTGCTGCTGTGGGGACAGATAATGTCAAAAAACCCAAGACATTTATACAGAAACAATAGAACTGGGTTCAACCAGCTTCATGCTGTTTTAGGAATCCCCTTCCTGCTCAGAAGTTGCAGGAAGGCTTGAGTGTCCCTCTGTGCCCTCTCAGGTGTTTTAATATTAAATATAATCCTTGATGCGCTTTGACACACCAATGGCTGCTGTGCCATCATCAAGGTTTACATTTCCTAGCAGATATCCTGAACTGAGAGGACCTTCAACACATCTGAAAATTCATCATTTCTTTTGCAAACGAGCCAGCAGTGTGTCCTTGTGGCCAAGAGGGCCAATGGCATCCTGGGCTGCCATCCGGGGAAGAGTGTGGCCAGTAGATGGAGGGAGGTCATTCTTCCCCTCTGCTCTGCACTGGGGAGGCCACAGCTGGAATCCTGCCTCTGGTTCTGGGCTCCCCAGACAGGGAACTACTGGAGAGAGTCCAGCATAGGGCAACAAAGATGGTGGAGGGATTGAAGCATCTCCCTGATGAGGAAAGGCTGAGAGAGCTGGGGCTCTTTAGCCTGGAGAAGGCTGAGGGGAGATCTCATGAATGCTTCCAAGCATCTGAAGGGTGGGTTGAAAGAGGATGGAACTGGACTCTCCTCAGTGGTTCCCAGTGACAGGATGAGGGGCAACAGGCACAAGCTGGAACACGCAAAATTCCACTCCAAAATGAGGAGAAACTTCTTTGGGGTGAGGGTGGCCGAGCCCTGGCAGAGGCTGCCCAGAGAAGGTGTGGAGTCCCCTTTTCTGGAGACCTTCAAGCCCCACCTGGATTCAGTCCTGAGTGATGTGCTCTGGGCAATCCTGCTTTAGCAGGGGAGTTGTATGGGATGATCTCTACAGGTCTCTTCCAACCCTGACAGCTCCCTGATTCCATGAAAAGGTGCTAGGGTTTCTCTCTTCCATCTTTCTCTGTCTCTCTCAATGTTTTTTCCCCCTCTCTCTTTTCCACCTGCCCTCCAGCTGTGGTTGCTGTGTCCTGGGGCCTCTTTGCATTTTTAGTAGTTATTGCAGAACCTCTATGATCCCTACTTCCTGGTTCTGCAAAATTTTCCCTGCTGCCTTATTTGTTTGCCCAGTCATCTGAAATTCTAGTGAGTAAAAAATGTGGAATAATGCTTCATTCAGAAAGAAACTGTTCCTGTTCCTGCTTTGCACACTGTTACCAAAATATCATCTATTTCAATAACAACACAAGTAATTCCAGTAGATATTCCTGTAGCTAAAATGCCTGTGGTAATATACCTAATATACTATTTATTGCCCTTTATCTTAGTACTCATACTTGAATGACAATAGTCCCACTGCGAAGCAATTGGTAGAAGTTGGCCTACTGTGCTATTATGTTTTAATGTCCCTTACCACACACTTTTATACTCCTGCAAACATTTCCATTGTGATACAAAATGTAGGTGATGCCAGCTTTCTCTCTGCTTTATAGTTTTAAAAACCAAATAAACCCCCCCCACCAACAACTACACTGGATGTTAAGAAAAAATATCTACAGTGCATATNTTATTTATTTATTTATTTATTTATAGATGTGTAAAATGAGCTTGATTCTCCATTCTCTCAATGGAGCTGGCTGGTTAAGTGACAGAATGACGTGTGACACAGGGTGGGTACATGTATTTGCTCTCTGGGGACTGCAAAATATCTTAGTGGGGCTAGTACGGAAGGCAACAAACTATGATGTAATTTGGAACAATGCATTGATTGAAGGAGAAAAGCAATTAAGTGATTAAAATAGCTGGGATCAAGCTTACTGCACAGAGAAGTAGCTTATCTTTTCTTAAAAAAATAAAAGGGGGTTAATCAGAGACTAAATTATGTGCTATATAGTGTAATTGCACGTTAACAGAGCCAAATCGCCTTCCATAGATTGTTTCTACACCCAGTTTTTCGTTATAGTTGGGTTTAGGGGAAATATATGAAAACCAACAGAATTTAACATTGCAAAACATGTCTCTTCCCTGACCCAAGGTAAGTTCAGAGCAGAGGCTGTTCTTGTTGGAAGGTGTCTGTGATGCTGCAGAAGCAGACCGACTGCCCCTCTGGGCCCTGAAAGGCTCCTACAGCCTTTGGGTCACCTGAAGCCTCTGGTTCTCCTTTGCTGCATCTCACTCTTATCCCTGTTGCTCATCAAAGCATCTTCTTTGACTTCCTTTCTTAGCACTTTGTACAATGATGCTCAAAGTGCGTATTTACCTCTTTTCTTTCCCTTCCCTTCTGCATCCAGGAGATGGTACCTTGAAAACTGATATCTTGGGGACACTCCTAGGCTGCCTGGACTGGTGTTTCTATCTAACGACTTCACTATTTTTAAAGACAAAACAGGTTTTTGTTCTCTTTTCCCCTTTGCTTGTGGTATTGCAATGAAGAAGAGATCTATATTTTTATTTTCTCTTTGAAGTGTACATATATATATAGAAAGAGAGGAGCATTTTGTTGAAGGTTATTGTCTTCTGAGGAGGAGGGAGGAGCTATAGGGCTACCTGATATTTCCCAGCTGCCTCATCTTAACACGTCCAGAAATGTTTTATTTAATTGGTTGACAGACTTTTGGATGTGTGTCAGCCCAGCCCAGCAGTAAGATCTTGAAACCTCCGGTGAATGGCCACTATGCACATGCAGAGAGAGCTGTGAAGAGAGTCCATTGTGCCTGTGGTCTCAGGCTACGCACCACGTAGTGATTGAAAACCATCCAGGATAAGCCAGATAGACTGCTCCTGCCTGTGTTCTCCCTCGGGGTTTACCCAGCTAGGAAACTTCAGGGTTGAACTCTTGTCAATAAAGGCAATTCAGTTTTATCAAAGGTCACCAGGGAGAACAGGAGAAGGATCTGTGTAGGAAATGCAAGGCACAGCCAAGAGCAGTATTTAAGTGTTGGGAGATGCTAAGCACAACCACATTGCACATACGCTGTCTTTCAGGTTTGAACTTCATGAGAGATTCTGGACCACAGCTGCTTTGGGAGAAAGTTGTTGTTAGATATGTTTCTAAGGAGAAAATAACCTATTCCTTCTAAGACCCAGTTAAGAAAAAGGTGGTGTGTTTGGTTTTGCTCTCTGGTCAGAGCTGGGTAAAACCATCTTGGAGTTTTGTGAAAAAGAAAATTTTTGGTAATAAATTCGCACCATCTTTCAGATTAGCTCTTTTAAAAGTGTATGTGAATTTCAGCTTTCAAACTAAAACAAGTATCTTCAGGTTTTTTATTGCTCTTTCTGTCCCAGACAGTTGATACGCTTTTCTACAAACAATAACCAGAGCCCTCAAAAGCCAAAAGCTTGCTACAAAAAGAGGTAAGAACAGCAAACCAAAGACTATTGCAGCGCTGTGGAAGGAAAGGCTGTGCCTCAGATGATATAAGGTATAAACCATCTGTGTTTATTTTAAGAATTAGAACATCAAGTTGTATAATTATGTTAGTAGAATTATATATATATATATTTTAAAATGTTGTTCTCTTTACGTGTTCTTAAAGCATTAAAGTGTAAGCCTTAAATGGGAAGCAACAGAACGGACAAATAAGCATCTAGTAGGGTTGTTTTTTTTTCTGATTGTTAGTAAATTTGCTAAAACATAAAATCAGTTGTGTCTTTATTATTTTATTTCTCCAAGTGCAGGATGGTGCTAATGTTTAATTCAACTAAAATGGGGTTATTTTTTGCATTCTGGAGGGTTAGAAACAGGTTCCTGTTTGGCAGGTGCTGTACCACTTGCAGCTCAAAGGGTCACACTTGCATATCTGGGTCAAATTTTATGCAAAAGGATGAAATTTGGACTTCTGCTGTGATTGAAAATAAAACAGAATAGAAAATCACCCCTTTGCCATGGGGGAAGGGAAAAAAGTTTGTGGAAATAATGAGAAAAGTATTTAGTATATTTTAACTAGGTTGGTACTGTTATTAAATAGAAAAAAAAAAAAATTGCATGTAACAATCAGAGTAAAGAACCCCAATTGTTTTCTTGTGAATTGAGTAGGTCTAGCAGGTTATTTAAAACCAAATGTGGAAACTTTTAGAGTGGAAGATGCCCCGGCTCCCGGCTCTGAGCTCCTTGTTCAGACTGATGCTGGGAAGACTTAGAAGAAAGTGAGGTTTGTCACCTTCTCTGTAAGTGCCATCATATCATGCTTTCCTACAGCTCCAGCCTGACGTGCCCCGCTGCCTACAAGCAAGAACTGGGAAAGCTGTCAGGTCAGTAGAACACGAGCTGTGAAATGCGTGATCAGTGCTTGGTGAGGAAGGTGGGACAATGAGGAAGGTGGGACAATAAGGAAGTTTGCAATAAGTATTAAAATCCAAAGCCAGAACAGTCAGTCCGTTGCTCACTGTAAATATAATACCCTGCACCAGTGACAGCTCCTCTAATTTCAATTTAAACAATTGTGCCTAACTTTCAGTCATATTACAATATACAGAGTCTTAATAGAAACCAAAATCAAACAAAATTTGGCTCCTGGCTTTTTTTCCCCCCCTCATGCTACTAGAGGTTTCCAAACGTTCAAAATTTTTTTAATTGGGTACGGTTTTTTAGGAAGATTTAACAGGTTGAGTAAATTAAAGCCATTCCTGGAGGGATCCCTGGGTGGGCAAGTAGGAGCACAATTTGACACTTAAAGCCGTTTATAAGACAAAGAGATTTTAGTTAGTGTTTTAATGGGGATTTTATAGAATAAAAGCAAGTGACTTAAAGCCAGACATTTCTACCAGAAGAAGGGGTGGATCTGAATCACTAAATGCTAATGCTTTGGAACCTCCATCCGAAAGTCCCAAAGCCTGTGGAGCAAACAGTATCCATCTGGGGAAAATACCAGTAACATACAGTGCCAAACAAGAATGAATACAATTAATGGCTCGCTTTCCCCAGAGCTATTCCCTGACTGTGTGTTTGAAGCAGGTGAACAGACAGGCCTGGATCGTTTCAGTAGACAATTTTGTTGGAGTTTGATTCACCTTGAACCAGAAAGAGAAAAAGATGCAAGACAATTCACAGGCTGTGATCCAGATTGTGTTCAACAGGGAAACTTAAAAGCGTAGGAGGTGCAAGGAACAGAGAGGTCTCAAGCAAAGAAAGAACAAGTAATGTGACAACTATGGCATTTTATTTTCCTGCTAAAATCCTTTTGAAAAACTGTCCAGTTAATTCTTGCAAGCAGAGACTCCTGCTGTGTCTCACAGATCGTTCTGCACTTGGAATTTTACCTGAATGAAACACACAGCTGATAATCTGACCAGTCCTGCTTTCTCACCTCAGTTTTTAAGTAGGAGAAACTTTCCAGAAAGAGTCTCCCAGAAAAGGCGTGCTTGGTTTTGGGGTTGTTTGTATCAGCCCTAATAACACAACACAACTTCCTGGTTTCTTTTCCCCCATCTCTGAGATTGTCTTCTTTCAGTTGCTATTTCTAACCCTCCTCATAAGAGGAAGCTACATGCTTTTATCTTAATTTAGCTAGTATTTAATGGGGCTGTGAAAACACAAATACCTAAATAATGAACTCTTCACAGGTCTCCATTTAAAGTATTTAAAGTTTGGTGAAAAATACTTAATGATTTCTAGAGGAAATAACCTTGACTATCCATTACAATGAATAATAGTTCTTTCTCAAAAGGTATCTTTTCTCTTTTATGTAGCATTTTAGCCATGTGGTTTAAAGTGCAAACATGGCAGTCCAGTTTACAGAACTGTCTGTTAAAAACCTGCTTCAAATTTTATGATGCTGCAGTTTATTAGCATTGAAAGAAACTAAACCCCTGTGGTATGGGCCCTATTGTTGCCTTCATTTATTGTCCTGGCCCTCTAATAGGCCACTTGAAAGTGCATAAAGTATCATACAGGAGCTAACCCAGAATTGCTGCTAAGAGTGGCTTCATGAAACTGGTGGTGGTAGAGGCTGTCCATTCCTCACAATATGTTTGTTCATCTATAAGTTCATTTATATGTTATTTAATTAGGAATACCTCTTATTTACAGACTTCTGGACTCTGCATTCTCTTTGACTACCAAGTGATAAATTGCACTATTCAAACGAAAATTAGAAGAAACACAGTGATGTGGAAACAGGTCCCACTGCAACCAGGGCTGTCCAGGAAGGCATTGGATCACTCAAGGAGCAGAGTAATTGCTGGAATTTGCTAAGGAGAGGTAAAGCATATACCATCCTAAGAAAGAATGAAATTTATGAAGGTTATCTGTGTGATAGAGGAAATCAGAAAAAGAGAGAAAGATTGAGAACTGTCTGTGTGACGGGACTCAGAGGGTTGTAATTAATGGAGCAGGGTCAACTTGGAGGCCTGTAACCAGTGGTGTCCCCTAAGGATCAGTACTCAGTTCAGTCTTGATCAATACATTCCTCAATGACCTGGACAAGGGGACTGAGTGTATCCTCAGCAAAGTTTGCTGATGACACCAAACTGGGAGGGCTGGCTGACACTCCAGAGGGCTGGGCTGCCATCCAGTGTGACTTGGACAGGCTGGAGAGCTGGGCAAAGAAGAACCTCATGAGGTTCAACAAGGGCAAGTGTAGGGTCCTGCACCTGGGGAGGAAGAATGCCAGGCACTGCAACAGGCTAGGGGTGGACCTGCCAGAATGCACCTGTGAGGAGAAGGATCTGGGGGTCCTGGCAGATAGTAAACTATCCATGAGCCAGCAATGTGCCCTTGTGGCCAAGAGGGCCGATGGCATCCTGGGCTGCCATCCTGGGAAGAGTGTGGCCAGTAGGTGGAGGGAGGTCATTCTCCCGCTCTGCACTGGGGAGGCCACAGCTGGACCACTGAGTCCAGTTCTGGGCTCCCCAGCTCAAGAGAGACAGGGAGCTACTGGAGAGAGTCCAGCATAGGGCAACAGAGATGGTGGGGGGATTGGAACATCTCCCTCATGAGGAGAGGCTGAGAGAGCTGGGGCTCTTGAGTCTGGAGAAGAGAAGGCTGAGGGGAGGCATTATCAATGCTCACAAGGATCTGAAGGGTGGGTTGAAGGAGGATGGAGCCAAATTCAGCAAAACCCATCTTTTATAGAAGTCAGCAGAGAAAGACTGGATCCATCTAAAACTAAGTTAATGATGCAGTCTTGGATAATAAGTACAAGGAGTGCTTTTTTGCTAAATCAATCTAAAGAATTAGATGTGAGAACTATACCATCAGTTTAAATACTAATGAAATATAATTTATAATTTATAATTTGTAAATTGAACACTGGTGCACCCCCTTGTGTGCTAATAGCAACAAAGGCTTTGGAGAATAGCTGTGCTAAAATAGGGCAAGCTGGGAGAAGAGAGCAAGAGAACATTTCCTAGTATAAAAGCATATGAAGGAAGGTAAAAAAACCCCACCAAAATAGTATCAAATGTTTGTTTGATGTAACAAGAGTAATGTGCTCCTGATCAATTATTTTTGTGATCTAGAAGGAGCATCAGTAGAAGATTGCATTTTTAGAGATGAAATTTCAAGGCTAACGTCTGCATTTACTAAATGGGACATTGTAAATGTTGTTATGGGTAAAAGAAATGGTTTTCAAAGAAATATGATCGTGAGCCTGTTACTTCAGGCCCACTGCATTCAGGTTCGACGGTGTTATGGCAAGTGTTGTAAAAACTGACAGAACAATACTTTAAAAAGCTGAAAAATCAGATTCCTGTTTGGCATTCCTGAATTTGAGGGCAGAGTCCTTTAAATTTGATCTGTCACCAGCTGAAATGTGGTTTGACAGGAAACTTAGAGGCAGACAACTTGATTGTACAACCTTGTTTTTTTTTAACTTAGAGGTAAGGGTTAGAAAAAGACAAAGAAATAAAAAATGAAAAAGAAAGTGTAGTTGGGGAATGGAAACTATCATACAGCCTGTGCATTTGCAAGACAATACACATGATGGACAAACATGAGCGAACAAGCCATTAATCTCTAGTGAAGCTCTTCCAATTAGGTTGTTATTGAACATCCAGGAGAAATTGGAGATAAATCCTCTGGATTTATCTCAAGGCTGAGTGAGCTGGGGCTCTTGAGCCTGGAGAAGAGAAGGCTGAGGGGAGACCTCATGAATGCTTCCAAGTATCTGAAGGGTGGGTTGAAGGAGGATGGAGCCAGACTGTTCTCAGTGGTTCCCAGTGACAGGACGAGGGGCAATGGGCACAAGCTGGAACATGGGAAGTTCCATTCACAGGTGAGGAGAAACTTTTTTGGGGTGAGGGTGGCTGAGCCCTGGCAGAGGTTGCCCAGGGAGAGTGTGGAGTTCCCTTCTCTGGAGACCTTCAAGCCCCTCCTGGATGCAGCCCTGAGTGATGTGCTCTGGGCAACCCTGCTTTAGCAGGGGAGTTGGACGGGATGAGCTCTAGAGACCCCTTCCAACTCTGACAGTTCCCTGATACTGTGATTCCGTGAAAAGGACACTCCCTTCCCCTAGGTCTTACATTAAATCTGCTGCCCTGTCTGCCTCAGGGGGAGGAGAGTAAAACACCAGTGTCTCCATGGCTATGCCAGGGCTGAGGTTGGGGGCACTTTGAGGGGGGGTCATTCAGAGAGATAACTAATTTTCCCATCCTTGCCTCTAGGGAGATAATTCTGATAAGCGTATGCACAGCTTCTTGGGATGCAAGTTGAGAAATATTTGTTATGGCAGCCTGAAACTAACTGGCATAACTCTTATCTTAGGACCTCTCAGGTCTTGGAATATTTTTTGGAGAGGAGAGGACAAGTGGATTGTTCTAATTATGGAAGCCTATGGTACTAAAGATCTGGTAAGGTTTGTCCTCTTCCCTGGATCCCAGGGCTATGGTTCTAACCAGTAACTATGGGAGATAAGCAATAGTGTGTTACGTACATGAAGTACATAAGTTTGTGTAAGCCTGAAGATATTTTTTCTTAAGCTTTAAACTTGCCTATCTTCTCCAGGAGTTTCAAGTGTTAGAGTGACTGGAATCATGCTATTGCTTAGGAATGAGAATGTGGCAGAAGCTTTTTTCCAAGTGTCAAGGATACTCCGGAAACGTCAGTGTTCATTAAATGTTATCAAGCATTTTATTCAGATGGCACAGTGCAGAAAGGCCCTGCTGTGCGAGGCTCTGTGTGTGCTCAAAGGAGAGAATTCATACCCTACTACATCACACTCCAGGGAAGAGAGACAAAAGGTGAGCAAGAGGAAGCATTTTTATTCCTGTTTTACAAAAAGGGCACGGGGAGGTAAGTCACTTGTTGGGGGTCATATAGAAGGAATATAATAGCATGCAGTCACATAAGGACTAATTCAGTACCTTCTGTGATAGAATCCTTTCTTTATTTAATAGTGCTGCCCGACTCTATGATGTAAGAAATGAAGATGCATTTCCTAAGGCCTCCATTGTGATGTGCTGTCTTTCCCCCATGAGTAAGACAGCCCTTAATTTAGCCAAGTTTGATATAGTGTTTGGTGCAAATCAATTAAAATGGGCTGCTATTGGCCGTGGTTGTAGATGACCTCAACTAGGCTCATCAGTGTGGATTTGATCTTCCTCCACATTTGGGGAATAGATGTTGCATGGGAATGGCTTGAGCAAGAGGGATGTAGAATGCAACATTCAGTTAGTTGTCCTCCCCATGTGTGCCTCAGTGCATTGCATTGGGTTGACAAGCTGCAAGCCCCGTTAACAGCAGTAATGAGAAGAGCAAGGTAGGCATCAAGAGCTTTCCTTTTGGAGGGTTGTTACTTATGATGCTTTCTAAAGCTGAATTTTGAACAGTAAGATGATGGATAGTGAATCATTAAAAAACAAATCTCGTCTAGGTCTTTAGCCTGTGTAATAGGATCTCATTTAACAGAGCTCCTTGTTAACTCATTAAGGAAATGCGAGACCAAATGGCTTTACGTACTGTCAGAAGGCAAAGTGATTCATTGAGTTGTCTTGGAAGCAGGTGTATTTATTCCATTGATTCTTTCAAAAACGTTCTGTGGATTTTATGTCTTCTACTTCTCTCCTTTCTTTTCCATCAATCTCTAATTAATCTTGGGGACTGTTTGCTGTGCATCATTGTCATTTGGTATTCTGAGGCTGCTTTGGAAGCAGACGAGAAGGAAAGAAATCTTTTTAAGACACAGTGGGTGCAAGAAATGACTGTCAGGAAGACTATTCTTGGGTCTTTCTCTGCAAAGTGTTTACAAGCCCATAGGTTATAGGGGAGAATGAGAAGGAAAGAGTGCGCCTACAGAGTGGAAAAGGGAAGGTGGAAGAGGAGATGGGGAAAGCATTTCTTTGCAGAAAATAACCCTGACCTCCTCTCTACAGTCATATTTGAACATGTGTGTGTACAGGCAGCTTTAAACATGTAACTCTTTCTGAAGTGAAGGGTGAAAATGGTTTCCTGATATCTTAAATTTTACAGCAAATGAAGTTAAAGATGTATTGGATTTATTGGATATTGGTCAGAGTGATTAAATTCTAACATTAAGGGAAAAAAAACACATTTTCATGACACATAACTCAGAAATTTAAGGAATCAGATAGAGTTTGTGCTCATTAAAAAGAAAACTTCTCTCTTTCCAAGTTTAGGGACTAAATAGATTAAGACTTCAAGGTATTCCTACTGTAAAAAGGAATCAATTAATGAGATCTTATGTCACAACTGTGTTGGACAGCAAGTTGTAAAGACGTGACATTTGCTTGGATCTGAGAAGGAAGAAAAAACTTCCATTAAGGACCATATGAAATACTTATTTATGAGTATTTTTCTAATGCGTTCTGCTTTTATGCAGGACAAGTCTGTACTATGAGGCTCTGCAGTGTGAGCACACACGCACTGTGTAAAGCTCAGTCTTATTGAAATGCTCGCTAACCAGGCAGGATGATGGTTTTGCTTGTGCTTTACAAAATCATAGGGAGGAGCTGAAGGTTTTGCGTTTTGATTCTTTTTAAGATGCATTTTCAGAGAGTAAAATAGGACCACCCTGGAGGAAAAAAAAGCCACATACGTCCATGTGAAACCAAAACAGTGAGTAGCTCAAACTCTCCAAGCTCTGTTCCTCAATCTCTATTCTTTTTCAACACAGACCTTCATTCCCTCAGCGAGGCAGACACCTCGGCTCTCGCTCTGCAGGATGGGTACTTTATTCCCCCAGCCACCCGAGTCGCCACACTGAGTAGCTCATCCTTCGGAATTCATGTCTCTTGAGACTTTGTGATTAGAATTGTGTTTTGAATTCTAGATAGACTCTTAACCGGGTTTTACAGGGAAGCATTAATACCCTCCGTCTTGGCTACAGCGACTTTGCCTTACAAATATTAGTTGTCTCTTTAATGACTGCATCAGATTGGTGCCTCTTGTTTTTCAAGCTGACTATCTGCAAGGAGATTTTCTACCTTCTATATTAATTCCAGCTGATTAGCTTCCAGTACATAAGAGGATTTTCATTGATGGGATTGTGCAGTGTTACAGCTGTTAATACTGCTATATTGTCTCTCATTTCTCACTTCGTTCTCTAAAGTCATTTCACTCTCTCTACATGATAATCCATTTCTCCTTTCCAGCGGTGTCTTCCAGGTCCCCAGCACCCACACGTTTTATTAGAAGAGTTACATGTCTTTTCCTTGTGCAAAGGTTATTAAAGAAAAGATGAACACAGCATGTGCTATGACCTGAGATGTTCTCCTAATAGCTTCCCTCTAGTTTGGAAGCTCCTTATTTACTACAGTGTCAGTCATCTCCTTTGATTTCACAATCCATTTTATAATTGATTTCCTAATTCCCAACCTCTCTACCCTAGCAATTCCCCTTGAATGCCTTTCTATGATCCAGGCAGATTGGATCTAGCATATTTCCCTCATACCTTCTCCCTCTATCCTAAGAAAGCCTGTACCTTCTCAAACAAAAGTATCATCTGTACCTGGCGTGGTGTGCCTTTTTTCTGTTCTCCATCCACATTGCAGAAACAACTATTCATGTGGGCCTGTCAGTCGTTCTTGAACTCTAGAGTTTTTATTGGGAGCTCCACCTAAAAAAAATCTTGGGGATGTTTTGAAAATAGTTTTGAAGTATTCTGTAAGAAAGACAAAGAAATAGTTGTATTGCCCCCTACTATATTTTAATATTTCTTTAACTAACAACCTCCACAGAGCCATCGTCTTTCAGCCTGTGCAGATACTGATTCTAGTGCTGTGTAATGATTACAAGAAGCCTATTCAGAGGAGGAACACAAGGCTTTAAAACAGCAATCCCCATTACTAGACAGTGAAGTTCAGTGAGGTTTCTATGTTTTGTAATATTTTTGGCTTATATTTTGGAGCAATGTGAAGGGGCAGGATCATTGTAGTTCCTTAAGAGAGAAGAAGGGTTTGATTATTTGTAATCATTGCAGATAATGCTCTTGATCAGGAGGGAACTGAAGGAAGGGAATTGAAGGAAGGGAACTGGCAACACAGTAAGGGAACTGAAGGATTTGCCAGTCAAAGACTTCAGAATGAAATGTCCTCCCCTAGATTTTGTCGCTTTGAAACAGGTCAGCTTAATCAAATAGTCCTGGCCCTAACAGAGGTGTAGACATGTAGAAAAAGGTGAGTCCAGATTCCTCTGGTTTTTTAAAACTCGAATTATGATGTTGCATTGCTGTGAAAACATGTATTCAGTAAAACTAGACAAATGAAGTCTTGAATGTAATTTCTTAAGGGGCTGCAGAAGCCTTTTTCTTGCTCTTGAAAAAAAATTGATTTTTTTCCAGTAGTAAGGCTGTCAGGATGGAAAAAAAACCTAAAAAACAATCACAAAACCTGAGGGTAGCCTGGGTTTCCTCTGTCCAAACACAGGCAGTAATGGGAACAAGTACAAAACATTAATAAATCTATGCCAGAAGTCATTAGTCATCAGTGGGCACCACTTGAAAAAAAATACCACTGAACTTAGTGACAAGTCCATTGGAGCAGCAAGTCCATCCAGCAGCTGTGTAATAGCAATGGGAATGTGTCAACAGACATTGAGAGATTCAAAGCTCCCACCTAACATCTAACATCTACCCTGTCTGTATGGGTTTGAACAGTTTCTGCGTTTGTTTGAACAAGAGACGCTCTGCCTAGTCGTTCTTTATACATTTCAGAAGAAAGCATCTCTTTTTAAACTCTGTTATTGGTAGATTTTGGGCTTCTGTCAGAAGCCGTGCAAGAACAAAGAGTATTCAGAAGAACTCATTTTGCCTCCAGGTAAATTCACTGAGTGTCAAATCAAGTGATTTATTTATTTCTAAAGGAAAATCAGGCTGGTTTTCAAATCACTGAGATTCATATTTGGGGGGGGTGGGAGGTGGAGCTGGGAAAAGTTGGAGACTAAGTTACATGCTTGGTTCTTACTTCATTTAGCTTGGTTCCCCCGTTAAACGTGACCCTGTGGCAGTTTATGGCCCCCATACGGTAGAGAGTTTGAGTGAAAAATAGATCCATTTGGCCATAGTTTCAGGGAATGTTTTTCCAGACTTTTATACTGCTGAAAGCTTTATTGCTGCTATCAATGGGAGAAGATACAGGCTTTCAAATAAATCTGCTCCGTATTTACGCAACGATTGTCTCAGCCTATGTCTATGCTTTCTGTGAATTTCACAACAAAATTAAACACACAACAGCAAAATTGGTGTCTCAGTTAACTTTTAATAACTGGGCAGTACTGGTTTCTGTTTAGGGTAGCTACCTAAGACTTTGATAATTACTTTTTTACTTGTCTCTTTTTAATTTGGAGTAAATTTTTTGTTGTTGTTTTCTGACTTTTCTTATTGGATGTAAAATATTTTTCATTTTTTACATGGCATCAAGCCCAGACCTTTCAAAGTGTTTGTGTCAAGAAGGCAAGGTATTCATTTGGTGCATAACTTGCCTTAAATTGAGTAGGCTCAGATATGAAATGAACAAGGCTTAAACCTTGGTCTTACTCACCACAAATAACATGCTAGTAGCAAAAGGTAAGTTTGGGATCAGTGGGATGTTTTGCCACTCTTCACCTAATTTTGGCAAGCAACTGCATCCTACAATTAATTAGTTTGGGCCAGAGAAGTTAACTAAAAGCCCTGTATTTCCACAAAAGAATTTTTTTCCACTGAAGTGTTTTGAAAAAAATCTTATTCCAGATCATGGTCACTATCTATTCATTCACAATATAAGACTTCTTGGTTTTGGAAAATCCTGAAATGTGGATCAAAAGAAAGGCAGAAATGCAAAGTTATATTATCTTTTTTTTATTTTTTGGGAAGGAGGGTGGTTTTTACATCATGATGTTTGTGTAATGTTTGAGAAACCACTGCAGTACTTCACTGAACTAGAATAACCCTGCCTTTCTTGAAGTTTTTGCTTTGTTCAGCTAAGGGAGTTCACCTGTAACATTTTAATAAAGGACTGTACAGGATCATGAGTTCATAAAACTGTAACTGCTTTATGTTATTGTTAATGCAGTGTCTTCTGGAACCTGCATAATGTATTGATATGCTGTAGTTAATAGGCCATTCTAGCAGAATTCTATGTATAGTGACATAAATAAGTCATTATGGAGCGGAAACCAGTATTTCTTAGAAAGGGAAGCTCAACTGACTCTGGTCTGCTTATCCAAAAAGGAAAAGAAGAGTTGCATGCCCTGAGTTGTGTCAGGCTTGCAGCTGCTGTGAAAGAGAGGTCCCCCATACAGACCATTCTCCTTCTGATTGAAACTTCACGTGCTGACGTCCTGCACCAGGAGGGAATCACCTCCCCCAAGGGAGCAAACCCTTGTAAGGCAGCAGAGAGAGTAGGGGTGACAGAAGTTAGCAGGGAATGCCTCATTCCTTGTTGGCACTACACACTGAGCTGCCCAAGATGGGTAGCACCCCACAGAATGTGCCCATGCAGCATGATGGAGCCCATGGTGGCCTCCAAGCACCCTGGTGCCAGGTAGATAGAAGCATATCTTGGAAGTCACTACTACTACTTCTTCTTCTTCCTTCCCTGGGCTTTTGTATTTTAGGAACTGCTGAAAACCTGCAGTTTTCTTCTTACCAGCAGCCAGTAGGCACAGGGGAATGCAGAATTAGCAGGAATTTCCATTACTCCAGGAGGTGACTACACTTTCAGGAGTCAGTCTGACTCCAGTTGCTCAAGGTTAAACTATCATGAGAAGTAACTGCAGTACAACCCCCTGGCTCTTTGGCACTGTGCCTCGTGGTGACCTGAAGAGATCATTTGAGCAGATGAGAGGGGGAGATTCAGAGAGAGTCTAGTCCTTAGGCAAACCTAAAGTGAATTCTGTAGCTTAACTACTGAAGAATCTGCTGCAAATAAAAAGCCAGGGCCAGACTTCTAAACAGACCAAATTTGCCCAAATGGAGTACTCTGCTCACACGTCTACAGCCTCTTCCCTACCCTTCACTGCTCCAGGGGTGTTGCTGGTGTGCCCGGGGTAGCCTGCATTTTGCTGTGCCCAGCCCTATTCTCTGGGGCATTGGTCTCAGGTGTTGGTCCATATCAAATCACAGAATCACAGAATCACAGACTATCAGGGATTGGAAGGGACCTTGAAAGATCATCTGGTCCAATCCCCCTGCCAGAGCAGGAACACCTAGAGCAGGGCACACAGGAATGCATACAGACGAGTTTGGAATGTCTCCAGANACCATATTCCAGATGGGGTCTCACCAGTACAGAGTAGAGGGGGAGGAGAACCTCTCGTGACCTACTAACCACCCCCCTTCTAATACACCCCAGGATGCCATTGACCTTCTTGGCCATGAGGGCACAGTGCTGGCTCATGGTCATCCTGCTGTCCACCAGGACCCCCAGTCCCTTTCCCCTATGCTGCTCTCCAACAGGTCAGCTCCCAACCTATACTGGTACCTGGGGTTGTTCTTGCCCAGATGCCAGACTCTACACTTGCCCTTGTTCTATTTCATTAAATTTCTCCCCACCCAACTCTCCAGCCTGTCCAGGTCCCGCTGAATGGCAGCACGGCCTTCTGGTGTGTCAGCCACTCCTCCCAGTTTGGTGTCATCAGCAAACTTGCTGATAGTACACTCTATTCCCTCATCCAAGTCATTGATGAATATATTGAACAGTACCAGTCCGAATCCAGCTTCTCCTGTGCCTTTCTAGCCTGTACGAGGCCCCAGGTAGAGGCAGGGAACTGCAGCCAATTCTTATGTGTTAGGCTGGGACTTTTCCAGCTTTCTGCACCCAGCAACTGAAATTGTTGACAAGCGTTGTTTCACGGGTAAATACCAAACTGATACTTTCCAGTGTTGTGCAGTGAGGGGCAAGGGTATTCCACACACCACTTCTGAACTGATTTAGGCTCTCTCTGAACAAAAAGTGTTATTTTTCTTTTCAAAAGTCTGCAAAGGAGCAAACTTAGCCCTTGTTAGGGGTTCTGGGAGAAATGAAGCACAAAACTAGCACAATGTGCATAACCAATTTGGGGGAAGAAAAATAAACTTGGGAAACAAAGCCAGCTAGGAGAGTCTCCCTCTTCTCATACTTGCCTGGAACGCTCGTGCAATAGCTTTGTGGGACCAGCTCAGAAAAATCAATACTCCAAATGAAATATCATTGGAATCCTCTTCTCATTTCAGCTGTGGTCTCAGTGAGGAGCTGTAATGTATCCATGAATAATGTTTAGCTTCAATCTCTTTTACAGCCATTCCAAACAGATGAGCAATTTTTGAAAAGCAACTGTTGAAGATGCACTTTTGCCTCTTCATCAAAAACATATAAAAATGAAATATATTGCAGTATTTATTGCAATGTATTACAAACCTTCATGGTGATCCAATACAGATGCTTCTTTTTCTCTGTGGCACCGACCTTCAAAAGTGATGATGTGAAAAGCCTTAGATTTTATGACAGCTTAACTCAGAATACATTACAGCTTCTATATTAATATGTATTTGAAACTGCTGTAAACTTTGAATATGAAAAGAAACGCTGTAACTTGTACGCCACTATAAAGTTTAAATATGAAGAGAAAGATATTCATGGAAGTATAAGCAGGATTTAACAATATTTGTGTGAAATGAAGTTCCCTTTTTATCTTTCCTTGCCACACAAATAGTTCTTCCCGGGTGTTACATGAATTTTGCACTTGTTAGGTAAATCTAATTATCAACAATATAAAGGGCACCAGAGAAGCAATACATAGACCTGCATGAGACAGCCATGTGTAAATATTCTGATCTAACTTGTTAGGCTTGAAAGCAGGATTCCAAGTCTTTGCTGTAGCCAACTTTGTGAACCAGTCTTGTCAACTTGAGCCAAGCGAGCAACTCTTGGCATTGCTCACTGAAGGATACGTGCTGTCTCTGTCCTGGTGATGAAAAGCTCAAGGGAGCTACACAAGAGATTCTTCTCCATAGTCCCACATCGCCTGTGGCCCTTGCCCCTTAAAGTGTCTTGTGGGACTCCATTTATGGCAGCCCATAGACTTCAAGGCACTATTGCCACAATTAAGGGCTCCAGGAATGGGCATTCCTCTAACAAAGGAGTGACACTAGTTGTTATTGCTATAGCCATGCAGGCACAGCTCTCCTGTCAACTTTGGTGGTTCCCCAGAAAAACAAGGAAAGAAACAAAAAACATTCTTGGAAAAAGGTGGATGGCTTCTGGAAACCATCCCGTTAGGTTGTCAGCTTTGATGCTGCAGCTGGCAGCATTTTGCTGCCAGGAGGAGGGCAAAAGATGAATCTGAGTAGGCTTGACAAAAAAAAACACATCTGGAATTGTATTTTTTAATTTTGAGAGAAGAAAGGTCTTCTTCATGCTTTTTTTGTGTTGTGTTCCTACAAAAACAACCTCCTGGGGAGGAGGAGGTAATTTGTGATTTGTTCAGAGCCTAGTCATTTGGCATGTTCAGATACTGAGAGCAGTTCAGGCTCAGTTGTTCCCAGTAGTAAGGGGTTGTTTTTCCTCCAATGCTGCCTCTTCACGGCTAGATCTACAACCCTAGGATAACTTGTAGTTGCATCTGTGTTACAAAGTCCACCAATGGCACCAGCTTTGTTCTTCAGCAAAAAAGTCTCCTGGAAGGCTTGGGGCTTTCCCACCCCTAGGAACATACACCCTTCCCACTATATGCCTGCTTTATGGGAGCACCCCGGTAGACTGGAGGCTGTGCTGAGGTTCTGCTGCCACCACTCACCATGAGCCTTACTGGGTTTGTGACCAGCAGCCTCGCCTCAGGGTCAGTCTGCTGGCTTCAAGGGGGAAGAAGCATTCATGCAAGGGTCTTTAGCACCCAGATGGATATTGCAACCTATATTCCAAAGTATTTAAGAAAATCGTTTATCAGTACTTCTTTTTTTTTTTTAATGCCAGTGAAAAGTTTTGCCCGGCAAAATATGCCATCTTTTGCCATTATGGCAACAAAGATGATTAACGGACTGGAGCACCTCCCTGATGAGGAAAGCCTGAGAGAGCTGGGGCTCTTGAGCCTGGAGAAGAGAAGGCTGAGGGGAGACCTCATGAATGCTTCCAAGTATCTGAAGGGTGAGTTGAAGGAGGATGGAGCCAGACTCTTCTCAGTGGTTTATAGTCACAGGACGAGGGGCAATGGGCACAAGCTGGAACATAGGAAGTTCCATTTGAATATGAGAAGAAACTTCTTTGGGGTGAGGGTGGCTGAGCCCTGGCAGAGGCTGCCCAGGGAGGTCTCCCCTTCTCTGGAGACCTTCCAGCCTCTCCTGGATGCAGCCCTGAGTGATGTGCTCTGGTCAACCCTGCTTTAGCAGGGGAGTTGGACGGGCTGAGCTCTAGAGGTCCCTGCCAACTCTGACAATTCCCTGAGGCCTGAAGGAGCAGGAAAAAGCTAAATACCTACCACCTACTGCAGCGAAAGTCTCTAAAAGCCAATTAAAACACATTGTTAGAGGAGTTTGAAGTTTACAGCATAGTGAAGAAAGCCTTGCAGTGTAGTCTGAAAAAATGCTGGAGTATCACGGCCCAAGATTTAGGCCAACGAAAACAAGAGGACAGCCCCTGTCAGACGGCTACCGGCATGGGAACTCCTGGGGAAAAGTCTTCAAGGGAGAAAGGGCTGAAACTGCAGGAGTCGTGTATTTCCCAGGCCAGGAAACAACAATGTGTTCGTTAACCTTTGTCAGTGAAACTTTAAACAGTAAAACTGTAAGTAAGGGGACAGGCACCTTGATGCTGTGCCTGAGGCAGCCAAGTGAGCCAAGCTCTCCTAAATGACCCAGAGAAAAAACAGAAAAGATGATTCAATGTTTCTGGGGAACCAGGAAGACCCTCCCAGAAGCGCAGGTGGAAAGCAGTTACTGGTAAAGCTTCTCCGAGTCTCACAGAAAAGGAGGTCAGAAAGGTGACTAATCTGTGTACCTGGGGAGCAAATCATAACAAAAATTCATCTATTGGAGGTTAATTGGGGTACAGCAGGACAAGCAGTAAGGAGCTTGTGGGAAGAGCACAGGATTGATGGGTGGAAAAGCTGTGAGGCAGGTAGGACCTGCTTAGAAACATGCAGTGCACCAGTTCCTAATGGCGTTGGTGTTGCTAGCTTTCTCAAGGCAAGTTTCCTGTGTTTAAACACACTTTCATGTTTGTTGTGGAGTCCTCCAGAAGGAGCAGGCATCAACAAATCTGCTGACAGGGCCCTGAGGGTGTTAATAAGCCTTAATTGCCCTAACAGGCTTCACCTGGGATCCACAGCTACCTACAGGCCCTGAGGCTTCTATTTAAGTGAGATTTGGGGTTGCAGGTGTTTTTTTTTTTTTCCTGAGCTATGCTTATGGCTGGGTCTGTTTTCTGTTGTCCTTGCTTACTGCCTTGGTTTGCTGGATGTCTGCTGGATTGCATTGTTGGTAGCCTTGTCTCTAGGCCTGCTTTGTGGTCTGATTCAGCGGTGGCTGGCTTTAACAATGTAACCAAGTGGGCCGTTAGTGGTGCTTTGGGCCACAGATGTACCTCCTCATGTGGAAGGAGAGGAAGCTGTGCTGGTCTGAAGATGGAAGATACAAGTCGGGCCTGTGCAACTGTGCAAGGCCTCCCAGGACAAAAGTTGTGACTTTGTGGTTGAATCTGTAGCTGGCCTACATACTTTCTAGAACATGTTACAGGAGAGGAATGGACTGTAGGCCTTTGACCAGAAGGCATGCCACCCAATAGTAAGTCAGAGAGATGACTTTTATATTAGCCTTGGTGACTGTATGGTAGAAAGCCTGTTTGGTTTTTTTTTTTTAAAAAAAACTGAATGCCTAAACCTTATGTTTTACATAGAGGCCTAAAGTCTGAGAGTGCTGAGAGAAGACAAGAGACTTACAGTTGCTCTTAAATTTGAATAGTGCCATATAATCTCAATGAACAGGAATGTAATAGCGGAGTTAGTCTTTCAGAAAATGCATGGTGTTCAAAATTTCAGTAGTCGAAGTCAATTCAATGTGGTTTAAAAGCTGCCACCCCTCCAGCTCTACCTCTGGGAAGGTAGGAGGCTAGTGTGAGCAGTGAGCGAATATAAGTGGAAAGGTTCATACTCCTTCGTGGTGCAATTCCAGCTTATGCAGGGCTGGAACTATGTAATGTCTGAAAAAACCAGCAGGCTGGAGTAGTGTATGGCTTTCTGCAGGTGTGTTTGCCAGTGAGCTTGTTAAGCCTGCTCTTGCAAGCATGACTGGCTGAACAGTTGGTGATGCTGAGTCACTCTCCTGGATTTACCTCTCCTGCAGTTAAAGGCAGGAAGGGGGAAGGTTTTCGGGAAGCTTCTTCCCTGGGGGGTTCAGGTACTGGTGCTGCAGTATTTGCTCCCTCTTGACATTAACTCTATGCTTCCCTCTTTTGTTCTCTTGGCAGCATGAGCATTCCCACTTGCTGCAGGTCACCTGAGCGGCCACAGCAGCCTGTACCTCGCAGAGCAGCAGTAAAGGAACTTTCAGTGCTGCTTTGTGATTGCTACTGAGGGCAGGTCAGAGTTATGTCCCTGACTTTCTTTGCCTACATCACTGAGGGGAAAAATAATCCAAACTCAAGTAAGGTGTCCTGGTTTGCAGTAAAAAGAATCGGTTTTCTGTTTTACAATTTTACTTTATCTGGGCCTCTTCTAAGATCTGAAGTTACCAGCAGATTGTTCAGAAAACTGTTCACTCTTACAGTGATAAGACCTGATGATACCAAGGAATGGTGTGCAGAGTGGGCCTTGTTTTATATTTGTATTTGCTGGAGCAACCAAGGGCAGGGAATTGCAGGATTTGCCCTGTTGGAGGGTAGGAAGTGGAAAAGCCTTGAGGGGTCAGCCCTGTGGGGAGGAGTGGATGGGACAGGGGACCCCAAACTGACCAATGGGTGGATTCCATCCCATCCCTATCATGCTCAGTGTAAAAGCTGAGGGATCAAAGGGTCAAATTTCTGATGGCCAATGTCCAAGGAGAAACCTGTCTCTTTGTCTGCTGTTGACCCTGATCCAAGCATTCCTGACTCCAGAGCTGGAATCCAACTCCTGTTGGTCACCCAGTCCAGTCTGGGATTTTTCCTGGTGCTGCTGGTGACGTAATCGTCATCCTGGGAGCTTGATACAGTTTTGTATGTATTGTATCTATTTCATTGTTTTCTTTGAATT
>VZTM01037028.1:15923-107149 GCA_013400555.1 Jacana jacana | reverse complement strand
TTTTTTTTTTAATTTTAGTATTAATACTTCATTGAAGTAGTCTAGTTCATTCTAAACTTGTAAATCTCCTTATCCTCTTCCTCTCCCTTTTCTGGTGAGGGGGAGGAAGGGCCATCTGTCAGTCTGGTTTTGATACTTTTGGCTAAAATTGCAACATAAGGTAAAAGATTTGAACACCCATTAAGCATGCAGGATCTCTGTTGTAGGTAAGCGTTAGACTGATGGATGTGTAATGATGACTGCCCAGTCAGAATGGAGCTTTGTTGTCACGAGCATTTTTGTTCTTAAACTTAACTATATGCGATACGTCTTGTCATGTTCAACCACTGGGTTGGAACTAATTGACCCTAGAGAATAGTACTGGGCACTTGAAGAGTATTGTCATGCATACAGACTGATCTAAATAGTAGCACCTTTCACTACAGTTTATACTCCATGCTTTCCATATTTCCTTTTTTCTTCTCCTTGAGGATTTTGGTAATTCTGCTTCATCCAATTCTGTGTTCCTGAGGTGAGACAGGCAGCTGCAAATCTGCTGGTCTTGGTGTTCATCTGTCCTTGCCCCTGTCTCCAGGGGACCTGTTAAGAGCTAATAATTTTTTTCCTGACTAGGGACTTGGTACAACAACAGAAAGACAACTCGGGGTATCTGGAAGCAGAGTCTTGGCACAGCCACTGTCCTGTCCTCCCTTTGCCTTGAAGCTGTCTTTCTTGAGCAGGCAAACTAGCAACTGCAGAAACCTGTCTTGCTCTCATTGGTAGGACCCTACCTCGGGCCCAGTTCTTTGTCATTTAATGTCTCCAACTGTGACAGTAGTCTCTTAAACTCTGACTCTTTTATTTGGTGTAGTGGGTTTTAGGGAAAAATTATGACTAGTGTAACATGTGGCTATATGGTCTTCTTTCACTAAGTCTTTTGAAGGGCTTCTCAGTTTCTAGGCTTGAATGCCTTAGGAATGTACAGCTGGAAAACAAGTTCCAGGTGACAATATCCTAAAATGTGGCACAACCTGATGCACTTTCAGAGATTACTCTTGTGTTTTGGGACTATCTGTAATGTTCTGATAATCTCTGTAAGAATGCCCATGATTCTGTAGCTGTATATCCCAAAAGAATCCTATTAAGGACAATAGATAGCTCAAAAAAGAGCACAGCAAGAAAATATTGAGGCAGCATTTGGCCTGAGCTGCTGTGATTTTTTTGATTAATCTCACTTGTGCTCTCCTCTCCTTTCTCACTACAATCTGTCACACTTGTAAACCTTGCTTTTGTAGAATTTTTAGTTAGTTTTAATTGAAAGCCTAAGACAATAAAGTAGGTTTCATACATTTTTAAGCATGTTCCTTAAAGAAATTGATTCTGTTTAATGACCTTTTTGTATTTCTTATGATAATGTAGCAATTATGAATCTCTGGTTTAGAAAAAGCCATTGTATGGGGTAGACTGAAAGAACAGTATGTCATCAAAATGACCCATTTACAGAAATCACTTGGCAATTTGTCAGAAGGAGAGATTTAACTAACCAAGGCCCAATTTTAAAATAACTATGTAAATGAAATAATTTCAATCTCTTTTGAGGACAGGTAAAGCAGACTTCTGAGCATGCTACAAGGATCTGATGTCCTCCCACCCACCTAAAACACCTTTAGTCTCAATGGTAAAATCATGTAAATCAGCATGGTTTGTACAGCAATCAATCAACAGTTACTTATTGCCAAGTGAAGTGGTGTGCTTCTGCCACTGATGTGTGGCTGATTGGCAAAAGCCAGGCTTTAAAGCAAGGGGGAAAATTAGGATCAGCTGAGACAACTTGTTACCTACTTGGACTCCGAAAATATGTTAAAAGGCTTTTTTAGGACTCCACATGCTTGTTCTCCTGTACTATCCAGATGTCATTGGATGAAGGGAAGCCTTTCTCTGAACTTCAGACTGGCTTAGACTTTCCTGTTTTGCTGTATTCCTCTTTTCTGCTGGTATGAGACATATATGACTCTTCTCAGGTGCTATGTTTGAAAGACAGTAACGAGGTGTATTGACTATACTGAATGCTAGCCCAAAGTGAGATTATTCACTAAGAACAGGCCAAGGTCAGGGCTGTTCAGAGAGCAAGAAAATACATGATATAAAATCAGACCTTGGAACATGTGGCAATAATGGCTACAGGGGTGCATCAGGTGAAAGACATCAGATATTTGATGGGTATTTGGTGAAGGAGAGATTTGGCTTTAATGTCCACTAAAGCACCCAGATGAAATTTTCATAAAAGCAAAGCAAATACATCTAGGTTGATAAATTTGCAGCCTGGAAAACAACATACTTCATAAAACTTCAGTTGTTCTTACCTGAGCTTTTTAAACTATGCAGCAAACGCACAAGTTTGTGTATGGGGGCCACAGCCTAGCATGCTTCAAAGAGATGATTAAGTGTCAGTGATCCCCAAACCCATTATCATCACATGGTTGATTGCCATCAGAGCTGGCTTCAAGATCTGACAATGGACTTGCATTTCCATGCATTGATCTTTGATGCTTATAGAAAATGGAAGTTTCAGGTTATGGCAGGCTTCATGCTGAGACTTGCACATAGCTTTTTCTACTGATTAAGGCATTTTGCTTGAGGATTTTTCAGCTCTTAAAAGGAAGGTGGAAAGGAGGGAAAAACAGGCCAACAAGCATAAAATGTTGTGATCAAGATGAATCAGAAATATCAGGCAAGACAGTAAATGACAGCTTTTTTCAGCTGTTGTTCTCTCATATGGTTGCAGTGTGAAGTGGTAGGACGGGTCCTGAGACCTCATACTTGTGTTAGACTATATGATGAACAGCTCAGCTAAACACAGAGAAAGGGAGGTTTGGGGATTTGAATTTGAAATAGCAATTTGAGTGCTTTTCCTTACGTACTGGGTCTTGCTGGGATGAAGTTCATATGGTGCTATGTGTTCCAGATTTGTGACAAACAATGCTGCTAACGCTGTTTGTAGGTATTGCTGAACAGTGTGTGCACAGTGTCAAGGCCTTAAATGCTTCTTGCTCTGCCCCCTTCACCCCCAGTGAAGGGACTGGGAATGGGCAAGAGGCTGGGAGAGTACCCAAGCTAACCAAAGAACTACTCTATGCAGTATGTCATGCTCAGGAATGAAACAAAGGGGAATTCAGGGAGACTGGGTGTCTTCTGCTTGGGAGCTGGATGGGCATCATTTTGCCTGTGTGAGGGGGTGAGTGCCATTATATTGATTTATGTTAATTCATATTTCTTTTACTTCGCCTTTGCTTATTTGACTTTTTTTTTTATCTTGACTGATGAGGTTTTTTGTACTTATCCTTTTTTCTTCCCCATGTTTCATGGAAGCTGGAGGAAGAAATGGAGTTAGGGATGGGGTGGTGCTTCACAGCCTGCTGGTGCTTAACACTAAACACCTTACCTTGTTTCCTAGGTCTCTGACTTCTTTCATAAAAATGTTTTGCGCTTTCTTTTGAAACGAATATTTTAACCTAGCTAAAAGTAAGGATTATCATAAAATATCTGACTAGTAGCACTCTGTAGTCACTCACTCTCTATAGACACAGCTATCTATATAGCTGAGACAATTTGAAAGGCAGGTAACAGCTATTCAGGCCTGCAACCCCAATGCCTTTCTTGTGATTACCCCAAGACTTAGATACAGCTTAACTCTGCTGTATTGCATAGGTTGGTGTAGGAACTGCAAAGCAGGGAAGACTCAGTTCCTGGATCAGCTTGTAACTGTGTTGGATTTTTTTTTTAGTCTAGAATGGAGTACCTGACACTATGATTAGCAGTTGTCAGTGTAGTTAATGACTTTCATAAGTATTTACTGGGCTTTCCTAATCTACTGGAAATTAGCCTCATTTTTATTGTGATACCTTAACGGACAGCAGGTTTTGAAACTACCTAGAAAATGGTATGTTTATAAACCTCTGCGTAAACTTATCTTTGCTCTGAATGAGATTTTTGAGTGGTCCAGTGCTCTCTGTGTCAATGTATTAGAGCCATGAATATCCTGTAGGAGTGAAAAACTGAGGGCTGATGTGCAGTAACCCCTACAGGAGTCTATGCAGAGGTCATCTATCTAGCATGAAGCCATGCAGAACTTACAAACTTCCTGGGAAGCTTGCTTTTGTTGGTTGAATTGTCTTTGCTTCTGTCAAAAAAAACCAAAACACCCACATTTGAATTGTTTCCTGCTGTCAAAAATCCTATAGAACTTCTGTCTGCCGGGATTATAGCATGTGCTCAAGTCCTGTGGAGTATGGGGCTATGCCATAGGTTCCAGGTGTGGCAGATCTGATCAGAGACCCTGCTCTCAGTCCTTCTCTCACCTTTCTGTTGATCTACATCCCAAAACACTGCTTCCATTTTGAGGCCCATGAACTGTATCATCTTGGTTAAAAAAACAAACCAACCAAGAAATCAAACTGGGTCAGCTGTTCAGAAATTTCACTGTAATCTTACCAAAGTATTTGAAGGCATTAGTCTGAGTTGCCATGTAATAAACCCCATTCTCTAATCAACTCAGAGCGATGGCGCTACAGGCTACAGATAACGACAGGACTCTGCTGTCATGAAGTTGAGCTGCTATGTTGTACTGTGCCATGCAGAAACATTGAAGATGCATGGTAGGGCCTGCTCCTAATAAATCATAGTACATCTTGTACACTCCAGAGACCATATCTAGGTAGGGGAAAGCCTTTGAAAGTGACTTTCAGAAAGCAGGGACAGCCAGAGTAACTTCAGCAGTTAACTAGCTACGTTGAAGCCCAGACTCTTGTTAAACAGTAGAAGGGAGGGGGTTTGGACCTCTCATTTCTGTTATAGTTATAAATTCGTGATGGAAATAGAGATCATCAGCCATTATATTGATGTATGATGACACTAACCAAATAAAGTAGCAAGACATTAGCAATTACTATGCAAGAACAGTTATTGGAGTAACAACTAGACATAAGTATGATATGGCAGATCCCCAGTTCTGGAATGTCTTGCATAATTACTTGTCTCAAGAGTATTGAATGCTTTGATGCTATTTCTGAGGAACAAAAATGTCTGATGCCAGGATCTATACAGCAAGATGTAACTAAAACTTCCTTTATTGGTGTATGTACATATGTCTTGTGCAGATTTGTTTTTGAATGCTGCGAGTGAATAGCAGAAAGGATTGCACTTAATTATTCCATGTTCAAGGCAATTCTTATAGCTCAAGGAAAAAATACAGAATAGTTTAAATGCCAGGCTCCATTCTTTAGTATGAAAAGTGGAAATTTGGTGTTCTGGTTGTTTTAGAAAGTAATTTTTGTACATGTGAAATAGATTATTTCTATATGGAAGTGAAAAAGAAAGGGGTAGAGCCTCAGTACTGTTTGGATGGGTTATAGCTGGCATTGTTTGCTTTATTTTTTTCTTAGAAGTGTTTGCAATATGCTTTAGTCATGTTGAGGTATTGCAGTTTTGACCTCTTTCGATTTCTTATTTCATTGTAGCATCTTACTTAAAGCCCAGATTCCACAGAGTAACAAGATTAATCTTCTGCACTACAAGAGTGAGCTGAGAATGATTGAAGACAATCCTGGGACAGGTTGAAAGTGCTTTCTAGTTGTGTCTTGGACAGCATTGCAAGTTGGAAGTATTTCTCCAGAAGGGTAGAGCTACAATAACATGACATTCCTTCAGAGTTAGTGCAGGTATCTCTACTGAGTGCAACACTGCTGTGTTGACAGATTTATTCACAGCTTTGAACACACCTCATCTGAACTTGTTGATGCCTCTTTTTATGTCCCTGTGCAAACTAATCTGTAATGCTCAAAGGAGCAAAAGCACCTGCACTTGTGGCCAGGCTGTTCCTGGAAGCTGATGCAAATAATGACCTTAGTGTGCTGTAATACAGCTGTGCGGCATGTTTCTGATACCTGTAATGGAAGTGTGTGACCTGTGTGTGTGCATACACCTATGTGTGGAAAGTCATCAGGCACCTGCTACCATCTGTACCATGTAGGATGCCCTCTATGCCACTGCCTGTTGCTATACACAAAGCCTCCTTGATTGACACTAGGAGCCTACAGGTTGTATGAGAGGCTGCCTTCCACCCTATGTTGTTTGCAGAGCAGAGGGAGCTTCACAAGGGGAATGTAACATACTCTCCATTTCATGGTATTTTCTTCAAAGCTATTTAACTTGATGGTGAATCAGCACAGCTGGGTCTATGCCTGGAGTTTTTTTTTTGTTGTTGCCAAGTTCTTGGTACAAACGGACTTTGTGTTGTGAAAACTCTCGAACAGTCATCCATCACGGTCTTACAGGAGCTTACTCGGGAGGTGATGGACACAACATAGCAGTTAATCTTTACATAGCTGGTACACCTAGTTCTCCTAGCCTCCTTGCTGGGGCACACTGGGGCAAATTGGTGCCAATGTTGCTCTTCCGTAATTAGAAACTAAATTTTAAGGCTGATGCATGTTGCAGTGAGGCTCGTGTGCCTTCTCTCTGAAAGGCTCTGACAGAGTGGGCTTGTATAGAATTTCCTGACAGGTATAATTACGGATAATGTCATTTGTGCTGTTTACAGAACATAGCATGGGGTGATAGTTATTGCTTTTGAGAAGTGTGCAATCTTTTCCGAAGTAATTTTTAAATATGATTCATGTGGAAATTGGCATTTGCAGGCTTTGTAGTTAGACTTCCTATCCCTAGGAGTCTCTTTTATTTGGTTGCGCTTTAAAAATATGTATATTTAGACAGTAATAGGAAAGGATGGTGAAGTGAAAATAAATAGAAACAAGTTTGTTTCCAAGAATAACATTGAGCCCAGGGGTTGTTTTGTTGTTTTTTGTTTTTTTTTCTATCTGAATCATTGTGTGTTTATGTGCTATTCCTCTGGCTAGTTTCATGTAGCAGAGGGAAGTTCTATACCTGCAGAGTCTTCAACTTCCCCTGATAACCTGATCACCCTCACATGAATATTTTGCTATCAGTCATCTCTTGTCTGTATTATTTGTTTTCTTTCTCTACATGCTCAGAAAAGACATTGGATAAGATATAGGTTGAAATACATGTAAGTCTTCTTGTGAAGATCCAGGGCCTGTAAGGGTCTTCCATGCGGCCAGATCTATGAGCCTACTGCTAATATTAAAGTCTGTGAGATGGAATCGGAATATTCACAGTATTGTCAGAGTTGGTAGGAACCTCCAGAGATCACCCCATCCAACTCCCCTGCTAAAGCAGGATTGCCCAGAGCACATCACTCGGGGCTGCATCCAGGTGGGGCTGGAAGGTCTCCAGAGAAGGGCACTCCACACCCTCCCTGGGCAGCCTCTGCCAGGGCTCTGGCACCACTTCCTGTGTTCCAGCTGGTGCCTGTTGCCCCCCGTCCTGTCACTGGGAACCACTGAGAAGAGTCTGGCTCCATCCTCCTTCAACCCACCCTTCAGATACTTGGAAGCATTCATGAGGTCTCCCCTCAGCCTTCTTCTTCTCCGGGCTCAAGAGCCCCAGCTCTCTCAGCCTCTCCTCATTGGGGACATGCTCCAACCCCTCCACATCTTTGTTGCCCTATGCTGGACTCTCTCCAGTAGTTCCCAGTTTCTCNGATATGAATCTGTTTTAGTGGGCTTAAACTGACAATGTTCCCTACTATTCCAATAAGCCTATACCTCTCCAGAGCAAATACATGTTCTTCAACAAGCTCCAATACTTGACAAAAACTCCCATTCCAAAACCCACCCATACTTCATTCTTCTAATTCCAGGTTTAATTCAGTATGAGATGCATATCATTTGGCTAAAAAAACATCTAAACACACTTGGAAACTTCTGAAATAAGATGAAAAAAGATCATATTGAAGAAGCATAAAAAGATATTTAAGGCTAGGTTGGAGGGCATCTACAGAGATTGTGCAGTGCAGCCCTCTCTTAAAAGCAGTGTCTTGGATTATTTATTCCAGAGCCCCATCAAGCTGTGTCCTAAAAGTTTTCAGTGAGGGAGATTACACTTCTCTGGGCAGCCTGTTCCCAGGTGTAACTGTTGTCAGTGAAGACTTCTACAGAACTGTCTTCAAGCCAAATTGTAATACTGGGTTATAAAATCTGGGAGTAAACTGATTTTACACACATTTTTCTCATAGATTACACTGATTCACATTGCCAAACATGAGGTACGAAATCACCTAAGCTATAGAAAAGATAATTTGTGTTCAAGAGAGGACAAGGGATGCTGGCTGTCCAGTCTCAACTCGTTGCTGTGCTTCTTGATTGTATAAAAGTGTTTTTTGTTCTTTTTATCAAGCTTTCCTTTTTTAAGGGGCAGCAGTTACTATAGGATGGTTCTTTGCTTAAGGATCTTGCTTTCCTGGGACTTCAAGAATTTTGGAAAAAGGGAGCAACCTTCCTGATTATTTTTTTCTTCCTCTTGTCTGGTAAAAATGTCTGTTCCTGATGGACTAGCAGTAAAAGGAATGATGTATGAGATGCTGCAAAAGAGTTGGTGTCCTCCTGTTATGATACAGGATTGTCTGCTGACGACACATCTGCTACAGGAGATCTTATTGAGGCACACTTTTTCTGGTCTTTAACATTCCTCAGTCTTACTGCTGAAAGCAGTGTCTTGGGAAGGGTCTTCTCTTCATCAAAACAGGCTATTCTTTTAACTCTTGTCATACTGTTTCTTCTGGTGCTTGTAAACACACATGTACTGCCATTCATATTTCATTTGTACAAAGCTGAATATGTCCATCACAAGTCTCTACAATTCAAACTTGTCCCAAGATTGCCAATATGCTGTGAGCATATTACCCATTTTTCTTTGACTTGTACGTGTGCACATTAATAATAATGTTCATTAGCGGTTAAGACAGCAGTGCCAATGATTTACTACCACTCCTGCTCATTTGGAACTGGCCACAAACCTGTGGAAAAATTATTCAAATATTCTTGTTTCTGTTAGAGGAAATCAATTAAACATGACTCGAGGGAAAAGTATTCTAATCCGTCCATACCTGCAATTACTGTCCAATTTGGAGAAGACATTTCCTTTCCATTAAGCTATTTCTAACATAAGAAGCTATAGCAGAATTAGTCATGTTAAGATATTTTTATTTATCTTCCTTATTCCCATAATGCTATGGAACTGCTGCTGTTTCTGTCACTTTGACATATAACTCCTCTCGAAATTTGCCTAAGCATAATAATTATTTCTAGCTCCTCTTCTGACAGTTGATTAGAACAGGTTCTGAAGATAAAACAATGTTTTTAATTAGTTTGAATCCATAATGCTTGAAAATAGGAAGTACTTCTTGCTGTTATTAAACAGAGTAACCCTTCAAAGTCATCAAAAAATCCCATTGGCTCAAAGCAAAGAAATTATCAAAGTGTAGGAGGTAGGTCACTGCTTGCCTTCTTGAAGAACAGACTAAGACAGAGGACTATATTTTTATGGCTCTCCTCAAAAAAAGTGTCATGTGGCCTTTCAGCAGAGCTAAATAAAAGATAAGGTCTTTCCTGTTACACTGGAAAACAGAACTTGTTTATTATTTTCTTTTTATAGAAAATGTTATTAGGAAGCCAGTTAAATTCATCTACTGAAGTGTGGCACTGGATAAAATATCTTTTTAACTGCTTCATAGAAAGAACCATATTCTCATGAGAAATGTTGTTTTTGCCTAGCCCAACCTTCCAGAGAAGCCAGGGGGTGTCTGTTGAGTAAGTACTCTAATACATAGGCTGAAGTGTTATGACTTGAAGTGTAAAGACACTTTAGATCTAATGCTAGTTAGCAGACTGGATGGCTTTAGATACTCTCATTGGTGAGGGAGGGAGCTAAAGGCTTAAATGCTAGTCTAATAAATCACTGTGTGTCATCTATCTTCTGCAACTACCTTGTGTGAATTCCAGCTATAAAATACCTGCTTACGCAGCTCGATCAGCTTTATATACATGCTGAAGTGTTTTGCCTTGTTTTCCCTGTTTCTGATACAACTCAGAGTCCTTGTCCTTGTACAAGTGTCAAATAAGTGTTGCTGAGACACTGAACTACTTGCTCTTTGTTTTGAAGAAAAGGGTTTAAGTGGACTTCAGATTTTTGTGCCTTGTGTAAAGAAACCCTCAGGCATGTTTAAATTTAATGCAGAGGGAAGGTAAGGCAGCAGCTTTCTGGGCTGGATGCTTCTAAGCTCATACCTTAATGAGTTAGTTAACTGATTGTGCAGAACCAGCTTCATCTCCTCTCCATATTAAACTGATGTTACCTCAAAGCCACTTTGCCTTTCTGTCTAAGGGGAATGAATTAATCTCTGATACTCTATTTTTGGAGGTGAATGCTACCTGCCCCTGAAATTTCAGTGTAGGTTCACTGTCAACCAGTGGGTAAACAGAAATGCGGGAGCCAATTATTCCTACTGTATCTTAGCTTCACAAAACCTGGTGTAGAGCTGCTGGCCCACCTACAGCTTCTAGTAGAAAACTTAAAAGAGCAGCAGCATCTCCTGCCTCCATATATTTCTCATCACCCACCATATTACCTATAGAGAAAGTTTTAAATGAACTTTGATAACCTAGTAGCTTACTGGGCTTAGTTTTCCTGCGCTTTCCCAAGACTTCTGTCCTGAATTGGCTTGTACAGGGAAGCAGGAGAGGCTTTTTTTTTTTTTTTTTTGAAACACGTCAACACAATTTCTTTNNNTCAAGAGAATTCCTCAAGACTGATGTTATAAAGCTGGGGAAGACCAAGTATAACCCAGCCTCATTCTACCTTCATCTCTGCTGCAGCCATATTCATATAAAGGCCACGTGAGCTCCCAGGGACTTCATCTGCAGCTCACTGTCTTCTCTCTCCATTAAACCTCATCATAGTTTTTGAGGACCATGCCTTTGACCTGAAGTTATGACTGCTCATCTCCATCTACTGAAGAGGAAAATGAGAGGTGTTACCTGGGTAGCAGAGTTGTAATAAAACTTACCTTGAATACACTACCACAGGACATTACTTGCTGCTGCTTATTTAAGGCTCACAAGCAGGCTGTCTCAGCTTTCCTGTTATCTGCATTCCCAGTTGTCTGGAGCCACATGGTATCCTTGTGTACCTTTGTATAATCAAGGTCGTGTGGCGTTTACTGTTTTTATTTTGTCAACACACTATGACCAACCTTCACCTCTCCTCTGTACGTCCTGGGTCTCCATTGTGTATTCTGTGCCCGTTCAGTCCCTGCCGATAAAACAACTGCAGCCAGCACAGAAGAGGTGAAGCTTCCTCTTATCTAAAATTATTTGCATGCATTAGTTAAAAGCTACCTGACCTCTGAGGTACCTCACCACTGGTAAACTCTTTTCTTTCACACCTCTTATTACCTCTTCACTGTTTCCTGTTTTTGAGCTAATTATCTATCCTAAAGCTATTATTTTAACCTATGTACCATAACTTGCTGCCTTATTCAATTATCTTCAGTGTGGAACCTTATTACTCTTTGAAAATGTATGAAAACTGCAGGTCCCCTTGCTCCTACTGCAGCAGTATTATCTCTTAAGAATGAAAGGGAGTTTAAGCAGAACTCTTACGTGTCCTCATTGGGTGTTTAAAATCAAATTATTCACCTGAAGACCTTCATAATATGTCCTTCAAAATATTCATCTTGTTTCTCCCTTAACTATGCAAACCAGCTGTAATCTGTTTGCCACAATATATTTTGGGGCTTTTTTCATTTGATAGTGGTTGCAGGCTTCCTGTTTTCCAGTCCTCTGGAGTATGTCCTGTGACTAGAAAACAAAGCTTCATCTTCTTTGTCCTCTGGAAAGTTTGGAGTGAAGTAACTGTTTAACAAATCTGCCATCTTCATCCTTGTCCCCAATTGTCCACTATCACTTTTTAGGGGACCAATTTTCTCTTTTATGTTCTGTCAAGTGAGAATATATGTGAAAAGTCCTTTTAGTTGAACATTGCCTGGTAATTTGGATGTATGATTTTTCTTACTTTACACCTCTAACTGGAAAGAAGGATGCTGCCAATTTAGCCTGTTAGGAGTTAGTAACTATTAAACACATTGGGCATTTTACTGATTGCTGCCCAGGTGATGGCCCTTTATCATTAAAGTGCAGCCTCAGTGTCTCAAAAGGAGGAACGTGTGCTTCTGCATTTTTGGGATCTTCCAATCCACATCTGAAGCCTCTGACAGACCCATGCTATAATGAAGTGCTGATGCACATCATGCCCTTCACTGCAAAACACTCCATTCTCTGTAAGACTGAAACTTGTAACACCCCTTGAGTCTTGTGTCCAGTTCTGGGCACCTCAACACGAGAGATCTGGAGGGGCTGGAGCAAGTGCAGAGGTGGGACACGGAGCTGGGGAAGGGCCTGGAGAATCAATCTTATGAGGAACGATTGCGGGAGCTGGGACTGTTTAGTTTGCAGAAGAAGAGGCTGAGGGGAGACCTCATCACTCTCTGCAACCACTTTGAAGGGCATAGTAGGAAGGTTGGTGCTGGTCTCTTCTCACAGGCAATTAGCAATAGAATGAGAGGAAATGGCTGCAAGCTGCAGCAGGGTAGGTTTAGGCTGGACATTAGGAAAGAATTTTTCCCAGAAAGAGTGGTCAGACCCTGGAATGGGCTGCCCAGGGAGGTGGTGGAGTCCCCATCCCTGGATGTGTTTCAGAGTGGCTGAGATGTGGTGTTGGGGGTTCTGGTGTCTGGGAGACCTTTGTAGAGTGGGGCTGATGGTTGGACTCGATGATCCCAAGGGGCTCTTCCAACCTGAATAATTCTGTGACCTTTTGGGTAGCCTTTTCTCTACCTTTGTAACATGTGAAGGCCTTTAGAGAGCTGTGGGTGTGAAGCAGGTAGCATACTATTTGGGTAGTATGGAAGCCTGGAAAAAAACAGCAGAATACCAGTTACTGTTTTGTATCCATAAAGCAAAATAGGGAAATCAATTTATATTTGATAAAGCAATTCCTTCCACTGCTGTGAGAGGCAGTAAAGACCCTAGTATTTATGGAAAGAAACAATATTTCTGAGATGAGCATAGCTAAATCCCACTGAATTTGCTGTGAGGGAAAGCTTTTTTCACCTAGGTCATACCTGTCTAATTGAATGCTTTCAAAACAGTCAGAAGCGTCTCATTCATTTGCAGTTTCCATATAAAACGGAAGACGTTTGCTTAAACTGAATAAGCCTGTAAAAATCAAGCTTATCATTTTTTGTTGTTGTTCATGGGTATGGTAGATTAAGGTTATGAAGGAAGCTCTCTTTCTAGTTCTTAACAAACATGAGATATTATTGTGCATTTAGTAGAGCAGGGCCGTCCTCCTTGGGATGATGCCTTAAAGTTTATTCTGTTCTATGTCTGCGCTTTCAAGGAAGCAGTGATACCTTCCTCGGTTTTAATGGTGAAGGAGCAAGGAGGAGGAACCTGCAATTCCTACAGGGAGAAGTAGGCACTGGATCCTCAACGCAGGGCACTACTTTAGGTTTCACAGTTGCCCTACTGATATGTATCTGCTCCCTGACAGGACCAAATCCTGCCCAAAAGTCACATATTAAAAATAGTACTTTCACTAGTGCTTGACCAGACTGCAGCAGAATTCCCTATGCATATAGTAAGCGTTAACATGATCCATAGAAGAGCTGATGTTTTTCTGACAGAAGCATTTTTGTCAGAATGCTGATTTTCAGTAATATTAAAGACATTCTTAATAGCTTTGTCAAGATGATTAATAACAAAACCAGGTTTTTTAGGTATGGAAAAGTTGTTTTGTTCCGATTTCTGTACAAAGTTATAATGCAGCGTAATCATGCTAAGTTCAGAAATGTCCCAAATGATTAATGAATAGCAGGGCAGAGTGCATCCTCCTGAGACTTACAAGAGGGCTGCCACCCAGAGGAACCTCCAAAGGCTAGTGGACTGGGTTGACAGAAACCTCTCAAGTCTGGTAAAAGCAGGTGGGAAGCCCTGATCCTGACTTGGAGGGAAGAACTCTGTGTACAACAATACAGATGCCTGTGTGGATGTATCTGGAGAAGTTGCTAAATGCCTTTGCTGCAGTCACTATTAACCGTGCAGGGGGCTGCATTAACCAGGATGTAGCTGTGGGGTTGAGGGAAGGGACTGTTCCCTTTCCTCCAGTGCTTGAGTATTGAAAGTATGATGCCTGTTTTTGCCCTTCCCCAGTACAAGAGACTAACAAACTGGAGGCAGTCCAGTGAAGGGCTGCTAAGATAATGAAGGGGCTGGAGAGCAGAGCATATATCAAGACTGAGAGTGCTGGGACTGGCATTTGAGGGGATCTTCAGCTACCTGTGGGAGTTCTAGAGAAGGTGGAAGATGGGCTCTTCACTGAGGTGCACAGTGTAAGCAAAATAGTTATTGCAAATTACTGCAAGGAAAATGAGTTAGAAAAAAACTTTCATAATAGCAGTGGTCAAACACTGGGACAAGTTTCTGGAGATGCTTTGGAGCTCTTCAGAGTGTGGCTGGACAAGGCCCTGAGCAGCCTCGCCCAATGTTACAGTCAGCTTTACTTTGAGCAGAGTGGAAATAAATGACCCTTGGAAATCCCTTCCAATCTAAATTATTCTGTGAAAAATGGAGGCCAAGTTTGATACAAGGCTCCATCAGAACTTTGGTGCTATAGCTATGGTTTTGTTTTTTCACATTAGGAAAAGATGTCATAATTCCATGAAGAAAACTGAGTTTCAGAACTGTTCCCTTCAAAACTGTAGTGATGTTGCTCCTTACTAAAATTTAAAGTTGCCCCAAATAAATAAGTGTAAATTTGGTACTCCTACCTTTCTTTTAAACTAGTAGGGTATGGTCATATGGCAGTGATGGTGAATGAGGATCTTCATCCCCTTTCACTGCCTGGTGTGCTAAATGAGTAGCCTCATGTGGTCTGCAGTTGAACTCCCAGTTTCTTAATCATATTTCCTAGGGCAATGCTCACAGACCACTGGAGAGAGCAGCCCCTCTGTGCTGAGCGCTCTGCCAACATGTTGTATTGTTGTCTCTTACATTACAAAACATGTGATCTTTTGAAATCAGTTGACAACTGGAGTTCTACAATACAAAAACTTAAAGAAAAAAAAGACTTTGCTGGGCCCGAGAAGTGGATTTGAACAGCCGGGAAGTATTTTTCTACAGTTTATTCCAAGCCAAACTTAATCTTACTCTTGTGTGTGTGTTCATGAAAATCTTAGCAGTCATTTTAAATCCTTGTGCATTCGTGGAAAAATTAACTGCATATTTGAATTAAGAATCTGTATTTAATGACTTGCATTCTGTTGCTAATGTAATTTAAAAGGCATTAGTTTTGAATCCTGCTCGAATGCTTAATACAACTTATATCACTGGTAGCACATACTACAAGTGACTGTAAGGTGTGCTTTAAAAGTTATGCTGGTCCCACAAGTTAATTTAGAAGGTTGCAGGTTATATTGCAGCATATACACTTGATTTTAATACAGAAGGCTGGAAGTATGTACAAGACCAAAATTATTTACTGAAGCAATTTAAGGATACTTTTAATGAATTACTGATAAAAGGATTCTCCATATTGCTTGGAGAATTCATAAACAGGGAAAATACTGTGAGTGAATCCTCTAGGGCTCTGAGAGCTAAGAATATAAGCAGAGATCAACTCTAGTTTCTTTTTTTCTTTCTAATCCCTGTTCTGTCTGTGGCTAGGGTGGAGGTGTGCTTCAGAGGAGTACACTCAGGTACAATACGTTTAGTCTTGTAAGTGCCAAAGAAGAAGGGGCCCCTGAGTTAGTTAAGGAAATCCAACTGGATTTCAATTCATTTTACCAAGAAAATGTTCCATTACTTGTTACTTATTAATTTAACTGGTGTGGAAGCCAATGTTTAAAAAACAAACACACTTCAAGAAAAGGAATGCAGCTGGTGTTGAGATAAACAGCAGAATAAGAGTATGCCCTTGCAGCATTAGTTTTGTTGGAAGTCCTTGCCAAAGCTGGTTTCACTGGAGTGCAAGAAACAGAAGGCAGACTTCAGAGAGCCTGACCTGGAATAAAGGGGGGGCGGGCAGGGAGGGAGGGATTATAACATGTATATTTCATAAAAATGAATGAGGTGATACAACAGTGACTGTGAGAGATGGGCAGAGTCACAGGAGAGACGGTGGGGAGGAACTGGAAATGAGTTATTGAATCACACTTAGGGTGTGATGAGGGTTGGGGGATAAACAGAAGAGAATGAGCTACTAACAGAGAACGGAAGGGAAGGAAAGGTGTAAGAGGCATCTTAAACCTGGAGCAAATAGGAGAGGAGGGAAGAGAGCAGATGAGAAGTATTTATTTCAGGAGAAAGGCAAGTGTTAGAGAAAAGGGAGAGGGAGGTAAAAGAGGGTGAAGGCAAAGATAATTTTGTCAGCTTCCTGTGTAGGGGAGGAAACAAACATTATAGAATCACAGAATGGTTAGAGTTGGAAGATACCCTAAAGATCATCATGTTTCAAGCCCCTGCCCTGGGCAGGGACACCTCTCACCACACCAGGTTGCTCCAAGCCCCATCCGGCCTGGCCTCGAACCCCTCCAGGGATGGGGCAGACACAGCTTCTCTGGGCAACCTGTTCCAGTGTTTCACCACCCTCACAGCAAAGAATTTCCTTCTGGTATCTAATCTGAATCTCCCCTCTTCCAGTTTAAAGCTGTTACCCCTTGTCCTGTCCCTACACTCCCTGACAAAGAGTCCTTCCCCAGCTCTCCTGTAGCCCCTTCAGGTACTGGAAGGCTGCTCTAAAGTCTCCCTGGATCCTTCTCTTCTCCAGGCTGAGCAACCCCAGCTCCCTCAGCTGATCAGAAGTGCAAAAAGGCCTTGGTGTCTAGGATTCAGTTAAGTTGAACAAATTGCTGACATTTGCTGAGGAATATGTCTTTCATAATCAAGTCAGCCAGCCTATTTAGGGGGTTTCCTAAAACACTACAGCATACCATGAATAGAGGAAGATGATTTGGTGATGGAGGGTGTCATCAAAACACCTGAACTGGTGCTGCTCTTGTCACCAGCAAACACAGAAGCTTGAGAAGATTGAGCAGCTCTCTTCACAAGAGAAAGAGTGCTGAAAGCAGATGCCAGCTCATCAATGCAGCTGAGCTGAAGTCAGCAGGGTTAGATTGATGAGCAGGGGGATGGGAGCATAAAGAGGGGTTTGCTGGGTAGTGTTGGAAGGAGGTGGTTGATGAAGGACTTTGGCAGTAGAGAAGACCAGCAGATGAGCTTTGGAAAACTTGTAAAATAAACTGTGATAGAGCTTTTGAGCCACTGATTGACAGAGGATAAATTCTTTTCTTAACAATGTGAATCTCCATTTTACCATTTGTCAGATCGCCTGTACATACTGCACTGGTAGGAGCTTGTACAAGAGCTTTGCTGCTTTCATCCTTCCAAACTTAATTTACAAACACAGGTAGCTCATAGCCATTTGTCCCTTTGTCAGTACCAGCTTTCAATTTCAAGTGGCTCTGGCATAAATACTTTTTGTTCTCTTCCATAAAATAGAATATCTTTATCCATAGTGGATGCTTTTGCTCCCTCTCAAATGCTAATTCAAATGTAAACACAGCTGGCCAGAATTCTATGTCCCATAAGGTCTTCCCTATTGCCTTTTCAAGAGTGCTAGAAACTGCCTCTGGTGGTGTCAGCCTTTTCCACAGCTGCCTTATAATATTTGATTCTCATCCTGTGATTAAACAACAAACCCTGGCTGAAGAAGGGCTCAAGACTGAAGGTATGAAAACAAGGGCACAGCTACTTGAGGTGGAAGGTGGATCATCAGGGAGACCCAAATTCTACTCCCTTACTCCCGAAGATGTCCTGATAAACTTGCTGATGAAAGAGCCCTACACTGTGAACCCTGATGCAGAGGCTTCCAAAAGTAGCAGAGTGCTTTTTCTGGAACAGCCTGGACTGTGGCAGGTCATGTAGACCTTCTAGCTCAAGGGTGAAATATGGCCACAGCCAGTCAGGGCATCTGCTGATCTGGACAGCATCAAGGAAGGCTTGGTCTGCTGGTTGCTTGGAACTGAAGATGTTGCTGAGATATATGCACTGCTCTCCCCTTAGACCTGAGTAACACAGCCAAAGCCACTTGAGATATATTTATGCGTACTGGCATGAAAAACATGCAGTCCAATTTCTCATTTGGCTGGAGTCTGTTCACTGCCAGGGTATCAGGATTTGTCTTTTGGTTCAGACTTACACAGTACAAAAATGTTAGCCAAGAAACACAATACTGCATTTCTAGTTGTGGCCTATTTTTTGAATATTCTAAGTAGTTATCAAGAATACATGTATTTGGTTGCAGATATTATCATCTTTGCTTTGTTGAAATTGAGGGCACCTTCACTAATTTTTCAATTTGCAGAGTTAGCAACACTGTGCATCCTGTGGAGCGGTCTAAAGGCAGCTTTTTAGTCCAGAAGCTCTCTGAGCAGAAGAAGAGTTTGGGCAAAACTTTCCAGTGACTGAGACCTTGCACCCATCTATTTTCCTTGTGGCACAGATTCATTCCCTCTCAGCTGCAGGTGGAAAAGCAATTGAAATGCTCTGAGCAATGAGGAAGCTGAAGAAAAGATGTCCCCTTAAAAATGATGACAAGAGCCTGCCCTCAAAGTTTTATGCTAGGATGAGATTTTAGGAGTTTGGTTATTGGCATGTGCTGTGTATTCACCAATAAAGCCTTCTAAATATATACCTACCTCACTTTTATAACCCTACTTCTAGATTTAGGAGTTTGTATATACATCTGGATATTCAAGTACTAATGGTCTCGAATTTGCTCCTGCTGGCTTGATTAAGAAAAACTGGTTGGACACAGAGAGAAGTGACCTTTTTTGAGAACAAAATAAAGCCTAGGACCTTTATAAAAGCTTAGACAGTAACCCCTGACAAAATCCTTGCCGTGCTCATTCTTTGTGAGTTGTAATAAATCCAGTTCAGAAGTTGTAAATGGGTTTTTTTGGGGGTTTTTTGTGATTTTTTTTCCCCAAATCAGCTATTTGTGCCAACGCTTGCAGCACCAGCCCACAGGTAGAAAGAATGCCTTGGAAGGGGCTGCTCACCTGGGACTCACTGGCAGCCAGGAGCTGGGAAATTACAGCCCCAAGAGGCAGGGAACATTAAGAGGACAGGGAAGAACATCAGGGAAGTGAAAAGAGGATTAAATAAATCAAGGCCAGGAGCAGAAAAGAGACCAGGGTCTGTGTTAGACTGGGGAGACAAAAAGAACCCAAAAATAAATCTACAGGGAGGTGAGAAGAGGGCATGTGTTATCACAATTGGGGAATAAAGCAGCTCTGATGGAGTGGGTGGGAGTGTGTCTTTGGCATTCAGGCTGGGTAATGGTTCAGTCCCCCGGGAGCTGATGGGAACTGGAATGCCTTGTGCCAAGGGATTTTCTGAGATATTTGTTTTTCTTCCTGTGTTGGGATGGTAATTCAAGCTATTGCAACTTTGCAGTGTCACAAACAGCTCTGATTTGAAAATGCCTGCCTGTCGGGTCAAAGCAAGATGTTTGCATTGAGTGGTTTGTTGATAACCTGTGATGTTGCTGCGGTGTCTCCTTGGAACTGCGAGCAGGACGTGCTCCCTGCCCTGCCTGACACACTGAAGTCACCACCAGGGCCTTTGTGGCTGCTACAGCTTGCCTTGAGTAAGGACCTAAGGGTATCAGAGGAAGTGCAGTCTGGGCTCCTGCACCTATACTGGGCTCCAAAAAAATATGTGCCTATAGGTTTGTCTTAATAACTTAAAAGCACACAGCTTTGTAGCTGGGCTTGCTGGATTTATTGGCTTGTGTTTGGAACTTTGCAGACATGCATTACCTGAACTTTCCTTTTTCCTTTGAACTCTTCAGCACAGGTTGCACTTATTCTCACCTGATTATTCACAGTATTTGTCCTTTTTGTTTCTCTGTACCTTTCACATCTTTCTGCTTCTTGTGCTGAGTCTCATTTGTACTATTTCTCTCCCACCTTTTTCTTCATAATCCCTTTTTTTTTTTTTCAGTTCCTCCTTCACAATCCATTGTCTTCCCATCACGGTCCATCTCTGGTTGCATTTCCTCCCATATGTGTGCCAGAGCATTCCAACACAAATTGCTTTATTGAAATAAAACTGTCATAAAAATAGAAACTGGTTACCTAGCAAGTTAGTGCTCTTAGTGTCTGCTGTGTCTGTCAGTGTGGGAAGTTGGTGCACTGTGAGTTCACATCCTAATTTACAGTAAATTTACTGCACAAAAACCAAGCCTTAGGCTCCTAAAAATCCCAGGTACTTTTCAAACAGTGCTTTATGGTTTATAGTCATGCAGTTTAGAAAATACACAGGTAGTAAAAAGTCTTTAGTTTTGGAACATTCTTTTTTTTTTTTTTATTCCCCAAACTTCTGTTGTATTAAATTATTTCTGAACTTTTGATTCTTTTTAAAAAAGAAAATCTTGGTTGTCTTGAAGATTATCGCAAAGTGTACATGTTGAATGTTTTAATCTTTTCAAGAAATCACTTGTAATTCTAAGCAGGTGTGAGTATTCTTGAACTAACTGAGAAGATGTGTTGGGGTGATGGGGGATTTAGTTTTACAGGAGAGAACTTGCTGCTAAACAGAAAAATATGCAGTGAGCAATGGGATGTGTGCTGGTTCCCTTTTTTACTGGATATAGTGCTTGGTTTGTAGTCGGAGCTGCTCCATGAGCTGCACATCCAGCTGTTATGTGTCCATGTGTTTAGATTGCTGTATATGAAGGCCTGTGTGAAACACAGTCCTCTTCATTTTACTTTTGGGAAAGCCCTTCTGCATAGTCCCAGAGTATGTAATATACTGTGCCCACTACAGAAATCTGAAATAAGGAATTTTTCCATAAAACAGCCTTCTTCCATGTCTATCTGTGGGACTGAACTTCAGTGGCAAGCTGAATCCCAAAACTTGAACTAGCTTTTGAACTTCAAAATTAAGGTCAGTGTCTTAAATTGAGACTAGTGATGTGGCTCAGACCTTCAGTTCTGTAGCACAGGAGGTTAACAGATACCACTTTGTCTTGCCACGGGCTTCAGCAAAAATAGGAGTATGGCCTGGACATATTGCTTACCATTCCCTTAAACAGGTCCCTTCAAGGACCGGTCCTGCCATCTAAATGTTCATCCTTCACTGACAGATTGCTTTATTTTCTTTGCTGCAGTTACTTACAGATTGTGATAGAACCATAGAATCATTCAGGTTGGAAAAGACCATCAACCCCATTTTACAAAGTTTCCCCTACGCCAGATCCCCCAACACCCCATCTCAACCACTCTGAAACACATCCAGGGATGGGGACTCTACCCCTCCCTGGGCAGCCCATTCCAGGGTCTGACCACTCTTTCTGGGAAGAATTCAATACTCAAGGTGTGAAAGTATAAAGTATGATAAAGTATGCAGTCCCTGGTCCATCACTACCTTTAAATTATTTGTAATTACAAGTATTCTAATTGATTTAGATTTATGCTCTGTTACTTCATTTGTTTGCTTCTATAAAGATTTTTTTGTCAGTGTGCGCTGTGCTTGGCAAGCATGCTTTCCTCCTGGATTTATCATATACTTTAGTCATAGTTACCAAGTTATAATTTCAGTGAGGCTTTAAGTACTCTAAATCTCAAACTCAACCCCAGTGTTAATATTTGTTTTCTTCCAATTTGTGTCTAAACATGCATGCTTTTCAGTTGTCAATCACTTCATCCATTTTCTTCATTTCTTAAGAATAAGGCTACACTCTCCTGGGCCTGAGTCTCCAGAATAGCATTTTCTTAAATATTTATTCATATTGTTATTTTTGTTGTGTGTTTGGAAAAGAGATGCTGTGATCTGCCTGGTTATGTCAATAACTTTGGATCAATGCCTTCAAACTCCAGGGCTTTAAAATGAGATCCTGAGCTCTTAAAGCCTTGGGCATCTTGTGAAATCTAAGTGCTAGTATGGTTAATGAAATCTTAAAAGGGAAGGTAAGAATAAGACCTATTTGTTCAGTGTTTTACTCTTTACTGGTTTTACATTGTTATTAGAAATATTGGCTAACTATTCAACAGTAAAGCTGAGTTATTTTTTTTATGTATTTATAGGAAGATATATAAAGTAATATCTATAATGATAATAAAATATTATATAAATATATCGACTGTAAAATGCATCATTTTGGTTACTTATGTTAGGCAGTATGCAGAACTTTAAAAGCAACTTACTGCTGAACACCAAACCTTGTATTTAGGGGCATAAGTATCTGCATAAAGTTAATTAACTCCAACTTGTATTAGTTTATGGGGCTTAATTGTCAGTATATACCAGTGTTTAGCTCTGTGTTAGGGTGTACATTTCCTCCTATTTCACCTATGTCTGGGACTGGGTCTTAAAATCACAAAATTCAGCCTGACCAGGGCCCTGAGAGGTTGTCCCATCCAACTTCCTTCTCAAAGCAGGGTCACTGCTGATTTCAGGCTTATTTTCTCAGGACTTCATACAGTTGGGCCTTGAAAACCTTCAAGGAAGACTCTAGAACCTCTCTGTGCAACCTGTTCCAATGTTCTGTTATCTCTTAACAATTATTTTTTTTTAATCTAGTTGAAAATTCTCCTGTTTCAACTCAGAATCACCGTCTCCTTAATGTCCCACAGCTCATCTCTGTGAAGACCTTGGCTTCGCCATCTCAATCTCCCTGCAGGCAATGGGATGCTGCTGCCAGGTCTCCCCAGAAAAGCCCCAGCTCCTCAGCTTCTTCACAGAGCAAGTGGTTCAGTCCCCTGGTTGTCTTTGCCCCTGGCACTTGCCCCAGTTTATCAATGTCTTTCTGGTACTGGGCAGAGCAAGATGAATAATTTCTAAAATATATTCCCTATTTGATCAGTTTTCACTATTGTTAGCTGCCTTTTTTGAACTCTGCCTCTAGGCACAAAGTCCTGGGAGATCTTGTTGAAAACCAATATGAGGAGAAGGGGTTGAATACCTCAGCTGTAAGTCTATCTGCTGTGACAATATGGCCTGCCCCATTGAGCAGTAAGTCCATGTTTATCCTGCCATTAATATAGAGGTAGCAGCACTCATTTTTGCCCTTGTTCCTTGTTGGTTTCAATTCTAACTGGTCTTTGGCCATCCCAGCATGGCCAGGAGATTCCTTTATGATTATTTGCTTCATGTCCTTCATTCCAGCTCCTGTATAATCTGTGCTGGAGCTCAGTCCCTGTTTGATAAAGCCAGTCTCCTCCTGCATTTGATAGTTTTTCTAAACTTCAGATGGACCACTGGGAAGACGTTGTCCTAAAAGACCTGCAGGTTCAAATGAGGTCATTTACCCCTAAACAGTTGTCTCTCAAGGGGTCCTATCTGTCAGGATTCTTCACACATTAGTTTTTCAACCTTAAATTCATCTCTGAGGTTTTTAAGCCTGGTCATTAGTGACCTGTCTTGTGTGATTCCCCTTGAGGCGCTTCTGAATGAATCCTCTTTGCCCAAATTGTTTCTTGTCCCTTTCAGTGCATGGCGTTATCTGGTAAGCATACATCAGTTCTTACAAACCTTGTCACTTCTTCCATCAGCTTGGACAATGGCTTTCTCCAAGGATTCTTATTTTTTTAAAGAGTATTTATCTTTCATTGTATTGCTCCATAATGGAAGATGGCACTCTTTTGTAATCTCTCTCTTTCTCTGAACAAACTCATTGCAGTCCCCACTGGGAAAGAAAATCTAGCTCTGAAAAAAAAAAAAAAATCTAACTCAACTGAATAAAATACATATATGTCATGCTCAAAGAAAAAAAATATCCTTCTCAGTGAAGGATTCTAAAGCTAATGTTAAATGAATTATCTTTGGCTATATGAGTCTTTTACTCAAGCCTGCTGTTAGTTTACAGTCTTTCAGCAGAGTGGTTTCCTTATGTGGCTTTTGATTTATACAAATCATTGACATCTTTGCCCCCACCTCTTGGTGCCTGCTGATCATATTCCAGCCTTCTCTGTCTTTTTCCTTTCAGAACAGAGAAATTCTTTGCATGCTCTTATCAAGGTCCGAACAGAAGTAAGTGTTGGCTTTGACCCGTCTTACTCCAATGGTTAAGGTAGCTGTGTACTTCATCAGTCCTAGCTGAGAACAGGCTCAGATGATTGAGGTACTTTATAAGTATTGTAGGGGCAATGTTTAGAAATAAGAAGAACAATTCTTTGAGAATGTATGGTCAGTTTAGAACTCTAATCTCAAGCTGTACTCCTTTCCACGCTACCAGCAGCACAACTGAGGAAACACAATAAAAATTAGGGACAAGTTGCCTTGAAAGAGTTGGATAAAAGGTGACTTCATGGAGAACTGTGACCAGGAAAAATCAACAGACCTTTATGAAATGATGTTTTGTGGATTTGGAGAGCAACTAATGTTTCTGTAGTCAAAACAGTGACATTATGCAAATTATTTTCTTCGTGGGTAAACACATGGATGCTTTTGCTGTTTCCTTCATATCAGCTTGCCTCGTCTGAAGTTCCTTTAATGCTTGTATGTAGGTTGCTCAGATAAAGTTCCTAAGATGATTTTCTGGACTGGAAACACCTAGCTCCTTTCCTGAATGATTAATGTAGCAGCTGACATCGTGTCTTTGGGTAAAAATATCTTTCTCAAGCCAGTGGGTAAGTGTAAAGCAATGGGTGGCACTACTACTAAAACTGAGCTAGCATCAAAGCTGCTAATGCAGTAGAGTGGGATGGGTAAAGGAACCACTGTACAACTTGGATTGTTATGATCCAGCACTTTTCAACTCAAAAGTGGATACAAAAATATACTGAAAAGCAGGCATGTAACTTAGTGACAATAAGTATGCAAAGCATACTGGAAAATAAACAATCAATATTTGGCTGTACAAGAAGAAAACTATTCTATAATTCAGACTTGAGATGCAGCCAATTATAATGTTCTCTTTTTTTTATAAAGAGCATGTGAAGCCTTTTTAGGTGGCCTTTATTTTCTTATTTCCCTCTTTCTTAACTATCTCTTTTATTTTCATACCTGGTCAGAAAACCTCCTTTTCCTCCCTATTTTCTTCCACACTTTCACAGTTAACTGGACAACCTTTTTTGTTCATGAGATACAACATTAAAATAATTACATTTTATTGCACTTGCAGTAAGAAATAAGGTTGAAGTGCTTGCCCAGAACCCATATGTAGTCCCTGTTCCATCAAAACAGAGCTGGATGGCCATTTTGTTAAACGTTAATAGCTCCATTATCCCTCTCCCCACAGTCTGACTATTAGGGAGCTACACTTTCTTCTAATATATCTAACATTTTTAAACGGTCCCAGATTAGAAATATAAAATCAACAGCAAGAGGTTTTGATGCTCACCCCAAAATTTTTTGCCTGTTGACTATAAAACCAAACATACTACCTTCCTGTCAAGTACACACTGTGGTGACTGAAAAAGCTTTATATAACAAAACAATCCAGTGAGTTGGGGGTCTTCCAAAGTGTTCTGTTCATACTGCTGTTTAGTTGTGTCTATCCAATTTTGTTCTGTCAGCAGAACAAGCAATTTCAAATGGATGTAAAACCAGGCTGTCCTATGAATAGCAGGTTTACAAATGGGTCCGAGCCTCAGTTATTCTGGTTTCAAGCCACCATGCCTGTACACATACCCAAATTTACATCAAAGCCATAAACCATGTGACCATGTGATCACCATAAATCCTACTACCTGGCCACCTATCTCATTAAGAAAAGCCATGCATAGAAGCTGTATCCCCTAGGATACCTGTCCTTTTATGTGCTTACTGACTGCAGCTGCCCTACACCTAGACCTCAGCAGTAAAGGGCACAGAAGATAATGGGTCACAAACAGGTGTCAAGCAAGCCCAAAGCATTGTAGGTCCTAAATTCTAATGGAGTGACTCAAACTTGCTGCTGCTCAAATGTGTCGCATTGCAAGGGCTTGGGGTTCTAGACGCAGTGCTGTTATTAATCTGTTAACTGAGACCATGGTACCCTACTGGCAGTTGAGGATGTCTGGGAGTTTTGGCCAGAGCCCTGTTGTCTTCTCCATGCCTGCAAGTGTCATACTCATGGCTTCTGTCTCTTGATGGATGGGTGGAAATTGTATGTTCTCTAGCAAACCTTTTGGCGATTGACACTAATAAGTACCAGAGGGAAACGTGTCCAGTCTTCCCTTTAATCTTAGAGAAATACACTAGTAGGAGGGCTTGGATATTCCTTTGGAAGCAGAGCTAAGTAGCCTGCAGAACTCTCACCTGATGTTTCATACACCTTCAGAGTTCATGACTGGTGTCATGATTTGGCAGAGTAAACCAATGTCACACAATAGAGTTGTTTTCTTTTAAGTAAAACTGTTGAGTGAGCATGTTACTGAGCTAATTTATGACAATGTTATTAAACTAGTTAGTGATAGAATATTGCAATCAAATTACGATCTATTATCTTTCACTTGATCACTGTATCAAGCTTTAGTTCCTTGCCAAGGAAAGCTACTTGATATATGCAAGATGCCTGTTCCTGTCACAGTAACAATAAAGCTTTCCCAAAGCCTTAACCTCAGCTGAAGGTGGAATTGTGTACAGTAAATCAGGTTTTGAACCCAATTACTCTTTATTGAAGTCTTTGTGGAAGTGAAACTTCAGCAAACAGACAAGAATATGGTATTAGTAAGATAAAGTAACAAAAGGGAAAGTTGTCACTTCAGTGAAACAAGGGTAAAAATAGTATGAAGCACTTCTGCTTGATTACTCAAGATCTTTGATTTAGGTAGCTGTTGGCAGCTATCTCATACCTTTGGGGTATGAGTCAGCACCTCTAAATTCTAAGATGTGGATCCATCACAGTTCTCTCAATGATTCTAGGTTTCTTCTTCTGATGTGCAGAAAGGGTAGGGCAGGGAAATGCAGAGAGCTTGGGGTATTATGAATAGCAGGAAAGAAAAAGTTCATTTTTTTCTGTACTGCCTTGTTTCAGTGGGAATTCCCATTTCCCCCATCTCATGAGCTGTTTGGCTTCTGGCCTAAGTAGGTGAATACAAGAGTCCAGAATGGTCATTGCAGTCTCTTTGCTTCAGGGGAGTAGTTAACGTCAGTGTGGGAAGCCTCATGATTGAATAAACTTCCATTTTGGCAACGAGACTATAGGAAAGGTGATATTTTAAAAAATAAGGAAGATTAAAGATGTCAGGAATATATTGTCAGGAGAACTATTTATTACATCCTTTCCTGTCGGGATGAGGTAATGGATGAAACACCTACAATCAGCAAAAAAATGCGTTTGTCTGGTCTACTTCTGTTTCTCTCATAGAAATGCCTCTGATCATTCAGTGCTGCTTGAAGTGCTCAAGAGCATTTCGGTAACAAAAATCTAAGGCTAATAGGAAGCCTTAAGCATTGAGAGAAAAACACGTGCTTGTTGTTTGTAGCGATGTAAAACCATGAACTGCATTTGTATCAAAACTAATTATCCTTTGAATGCATTTGCCCAGACCTGGCCTCAGATTCAAGTCCATGTGAGACTTCCCATCAACTTGACTTTCTCAAAAGTGGCTCAGTTCTGCACTCCTTGGTCAAATAAGCTCCAGTGGGGGAGGCAGGGGTACTCAGTTCAAAGCTAATCTTCAGAATGGAAATATTTAACTTCTTCAAGAAGACTTGTTGTGGCTAATAACCATCGGGTCTTAGGGTGTTCTGAAAAGTCACTTGATATCTTCAGCCAAATAATTTACTGAGTGGAGAATCTGGCGGACCACAGATGGATGCGCTTGGAAAAGAAAGGAGTGCAAGCAACATCTGGAATGTGGTTTGTAATCCCAGAAGTATTGCTCTGTATCTCGTGCTGCAGTGGAGGGTTAGTGAGGGTAAAAGGGAGAGGACAATCGGACCTGCAGTGTAGTCAGCAGATAGGATGTCTGCTCAGAAACTCAGCCTGCAATCTTTGCACTGCCCGTTCTCAGGAGCAGATATGCTCACAGCAAGAAGGGGCAATGTGAAAGGGGAAGGCGTGAGGCTTAGCCCTGCATTAAACAAACCATGAAAGTTTAGTGCCCACCTTCATTCTTTAGTCATGCTTTGCTTGTGGTGTGTTTGCAGGTGAGCGCTCTGGCCTCTGCCCTGTAAGTAAGCAGCTCTGCCACGGGCTGTGGAACCGATGCAGCACACCAGTACTTTTGGTAGCTGCATGGGTCACCCTGTATAGCTCTTTTACAGGCACACACTGCCAAAATACTGTTGGCAATTATTGCCTTTCCAACAGATTATACACGGAATCTGGAATAGAGGAATACTGACAAAAGTGCTTTCTTCCCTAAAGCAGCCCTCTTTTCAAAACACAGTATTCTTTTTCTCTGTATACTCTGTACATAAACAGCTGTGCTGGACAACAGTTTTACTTTCTGACATAAATTGTAAAAACACGCATTAATACTGGCAAAATAAAACCAGTGCACGCAGTCTATTTATTGTTCCATTTTCAGCTCTGTGAGTAGAACATAATAAAGCAGATTTGAAGGAGGTGAGCTGGTTAACATGTGAAATGCAACACAACCCCGTTGTGTGATGGAACAGCAACTTGTAAATCTCCAAGGCTATTCTTTTGTCTTGCTTTAGAAAATACACGGTGCCAGGGCATCTCATTCTTCCACCGCTCTCTTGGCAACTTGAACTGAGGGATGTGCCAGGCAGTATGGCCTGAAATAATGCCAACTGGAAAAAGCAGATGCCAGGTTTTTGGACCACATGGAGTCCTGAGCTCCCATAAAAAGGCACATGTTTGCCACTATTCTGAGCAGTATATAGCAAATGAAGCAAGCCTATGTCTATTTGTAGCTCAATGTTAACTAGATTTAGCATGGTAATTCATTGCCTGTGGTTTGTTTGGGTTTTATTCTGTGTTGCTGCTCTACAGAAATCCTAAGTACCTTACAAGTTAACCATTCCAGAACTGTATTTTTCTGTACCTCTATGTGTAGGCATAGTGAGATAGACAGGCACAGAATAATAAATGCTAATAGAAAGAATTGTTTGAATGAAATAAAGTTTCAAATATTGAAACTGCTGGAATTGGCCTTGACTCAGAGTTTTCAAGTCTTTTGAGATGTCTAGATTTCTCACTGGTGATATTAACCTAGTGTTATTTATGTATGTATGTATTTTTGAATTGATTTATTTTACAACTGCAGTGGATTTTCTTTGCAAACTACAAAGTGCATGAATGTAGTTTGGGTAACAGGTAACCAGAAATCAGCCTGCTTCCAATCATGTTGCTTTGAGTTTGCCCCTGGTGTTCTGTTTTCAAAAGCAGATTTCACCGCAGATACTCACTTAAGAACATCCCCATATCAGAGAAATGTGTGGACTTTGCTTCTTTGGCTTAATTTGGTTTTGTTTTGTTAAAAAAAAAAAATAATCCAACCTGATATAGTTTGAGCTCAGTAAATGCAAATTCTCTTGTGTTTGAAGGGAGAAAAAATACCTGTTGTATTTTAACACTGCTTTCCCCATGTATGGACAGGCAGTGTCTCCAAAAGTAAAAAGCAATTGGGATAAAACAATGCAGAGCTGAGATACAACAGATGAAAACAAAAACACCTGTGGTGGTTTGGAATTTTTTTTTGTTGTGGGGATACCTCCTTGCCCCAGATGGTGGAAATTGGGGTTTGCTGTCTCTGCTGGCCAGTGGAACTGTTCACCAATGCAATTGCCAGCAGGAGAGCAGCCTTGAATAGGTATGCCTTAACAACAAAGGTGTAAATATATATATTTTATATATATACATATATATAATTTTATTTTTCTTTAAATGGGACAAGTGGACCAATTAAATGTAAGTTTCTTGGGTTGGAAATGCTGTTGCAGTTCTTGATGGTTGCAAAGTTGCTTATTGCTCAGGATGCAGTTTCCCCATCTCTTTCACAGAAGCATATTTTAGGAAGTAATGGAAACAATTTGAGACTTGGGAAGCGTGTTTATAGGACCAGGTGGGAGACTGAAATGTTATACAAGAGAGATTAGTACAGGCCAGCCAAGGGTTGGTCTTAGCTATATTGTGTGCTTTTCTGCAGATGTGTCTTTAATTCTAATGTGAATTTAGTTAAGAGTTTTGAAAATGCCTAACCTATTTAAGCTCAATACAGAAGGCAACAGGGGATCATTACAATGACTAATAAGGCATGGTATACCAATATTGAAATAAAAACGTGCTGTTCCAAATGCCATGTTTCAAGCAGTAATTCTGCAACATCTAGGACTGCTTTATGAAGCACAATCTTTTTCTTTAATAAGGAGATAATAGAAAATGAGTTAGCATGGCTTGAGAGAACAAACTGTGTTTCTTCTGGCTGGCTGGGATCATAAACATGTTTTTGACAAGGGTTTAGAGAAAGCTCTGGCTGGATGAGGTCGTATAACAGGAGTTGGGCTTTCTGACCCCAAATATATATCTGATGTGATGATTCTACACTTCAGGCGCTGTCAGAGGAAAATCTCTTGGGTTATTTTTGTTACTGCTTTGACAGCAACAAGTGTCTTGAGGCACTGGGAAAGCAAAAGTGAACCTGACAGGACAGGAATGAATTGTCTCTGTGACAGAAAGAAACTGCCATGTGTACAGAGGGGGCAAAATAAATAAGAATGTATATGAGGACAATATCTTTTCTATATTGAGTGTCTAAGGGCATTACTCTTCCTTATGCTTTTTCCCTTGTCTCCTGCTTTCTCACGGTCATGAAGAAATGTACTTTTTTCAAGTTAGCATGTTTGTTGTTTCAGTAGTTTTTATTATGTATATATTCATTGTACTATATCTTTCTCACCATTTTGCATAGAAACCCTATATTGAAACACCTCTCCTAATCCTACAACATCTTTCAGCACCCCGAGAGGTTTTCTTTAAATGGATGACACGAATATAAATCACTCACTTATGCAACCCACTGGAGGTCTGGCAAGCCTGGGCTGTGTTTGCTCCAAAGCCCCCAGGACACAATATTAGATGTTTAGTGGTTGACTAGCAAGGATCACTTATCTCCTGTGTTTGTGGGCTTGGATTTTAATGCCTTGAACTGAAGGCTCCTTTTGGTGATACTGCTTGCTTTCTTTAGCTCTATAGGCAATGTGTAGAAAAAAGGAAAAATGTTGATATCGTTTGTCTGTTGATATTTTGAAGGTATAAAGTTGTTAGCTGGGAAGCACATGTTTAGGAAAGTATTGGTCAAGTAATTAACAAGGACTCTGGTTAAACTCCAACCCCCCTGCCCTGGGGAGGGACACCTCCCACCAGAGCAGGTTGCTCCAAGCCCCATCCAAACCAGATTTGAACACTTCCAGGGATGGGGCAGCCACAGCTTCTCTGGGCAACCTGTTCCAGTGTCTCATCACCCTCACAGCAAATAATTTCTTTCTGGTATCTGATTTCTATCTCCCCTCTTTCAGTTTAAAACCATTACCTCTTTTCCTGTCACTCAACTCCCTGACAAAGAGTCCCTCCCCATCTCTCCTGTAGCCCCCTTCAGACATTTGAAGGCTGCTCTAAGGTCTCCCTGGAGTCTTCTCTAGACTGAATAACCTAATTCTCTTAGGCTGTCTTCACAGGAGAGGTGCTCCAGTCCTCTGATGATCTTTGTGGTGCTCCTCTGGACTCCCTCCAAGAGGTCCATGTCCTTATGTTAAGGGCTCCAGAGCTGGATGCAGTACTCTGTTCTTGCGAGGCCCCACCTGCAGCAGAGGGGCAGAATCACCTCACTCGACCTGCTGGCTGCACTTACTTTGATGCAGCCCAGGATGTGATTGGCTTTCTGGGCTGCCAACACATGTTGGCCATATCACATTGAGCCTCTCATCCACCAATGCCCCCAAGTCTTTCTCCTCAGGGCTGGTATCAATCCATTCTCTGCCCCAACTGTATTTGTGCCTGGCATTGCCCCAGCTCATGCGCAGGACCTTGCATTTGGCCTTGTTGAACTTCATGAGATTTGCACAGGCCGAGCTCTCAAGCCTGGCTAGGTCCCTCTGGACAGTATTCTTTCCACCCATTGTATTGACGGCAAACTTTCCAGTGGTGCACTCAATCTCAATATCTGTGTTGCCAACCAAGATGTTAAGTAGTACCAGTCCCAGTAATGAACATTGGGGAATGCCATTCCTCACTGGTCACTACTTGGATGTTGTGCTGTTGACTGCAAGTCTTTGAGTGCAGCCATCCAGCCAATTCCTTGTCCATCCATCAAATCCAAGTCTCTCCAATTTGGAGACAAGGAGGTTGTTCAGGATAGTGTCAAATGCTTCTCACAAGGTAGCCTAGAAAAAAATGGATATATCTTTACTTCTATTGTCCAGATCCTTGTGACTCTGTCACAAAAGAGACTTGTTGAAGACTCTTTAGACTGTTTGCTGGCAACAGATTTCATGAAAATACGAGCAGAGAATGGTGTTAAAGGTTGACTTGCCATTGCATAGGGAAAACGAGTCTCTGTCCTAAGTAAGAATCAGCTATTTCTCACTGCTACAGTTAGGATTTTGATCTTTCAGCTATAAAATACATAGAAAAACTTCTCTTGAATTTTCACACTGCTGAGCACAAAGAATGAGTAATGTTAGAGAATGGAGGGAGAGCAGAACAGGTAGGTGTGTATGCATACTCGCAGTAGTGGGTCTATCAGTACCATTTGGCCTGCATTGATTGTGGAGATCAGCTGGAACAAACATCTGAAGGAAATAAACCCCCTGAACTCTAAATGAACAAATAACTTTCTGATCCCTGGGTGAATAACAAATATATAGCTCACAGGGAATTTAGCCAGTGTATTACAACCAAGGGAAGCGAGTGTCCACAAGTCAGAAATCAGAAATGGTTCCTCTCTGGAGTTTGGAGGGATTCCTCTGATGTCTCTCCATAAGACATCAAGTGTGCAGAAGAAAACAAGCTTCTATTTTGAAGTCTTTTGGGCTTCTCCTGTGTCAGGAGTCGGTGACATCCTAACACCTTTCATGTGTGCCTGCCTCTCTAAACAAGAAGCAAATTTCTTTTCAAGATAGGCAAATCATCATATCATGTCAATGCCTTTCTCTCTTGTTTTTTGTTTGGTTGGTTTTTTTTTCCTCTATATTTTTTTTGGTAGGGAGGTTATCTTTATAGTTACTGTTAATATTCAGATGCCTGGAGATAAGCCCACATTGTTAGGAATTGCTGGCTTCACTCAATTCTGTTGCACTGGTTGGCGTACTCATTGGAATCTGGAGACTACTTTCCCTTGTATAACTGTCCATCTAAGTCATAGTATCTAAACTCATAATTTAATCAAACCCTAGAGAGCAGATTAATCTTGCCTTCCCCCTACCCCTCATCAGAAGGCCACAGTAAGCCATAGCTGGTGCTTACAGACCACTTAAGATCTTTGTATGCTTTCTTTTTTCCCTTTCTGGCTCTTTTTCTTGTCTTCTGTTTGAACTCTGTCAATGCTGAAGAAGAAGGTCTCAATCTGAAGAGCCTAAGCTGTCGGGGGGCATTGAAGCAAGACCGCATCACCTCTGAGCTGGCAGTGAAGGATGTACACTGCATACTTAGTAGCACCCGCAGATCATCAGATTGATCATCTCCATGGCAAGTGCTGTACAAACACGTTATAAAACAAGACAGTCCCATCCATACAGAAGATACAAATGAAAGTCTCTCCTGTCTCCGTCTGCTCAGTCTTCTATGCCTTCTCTGAACAGGAGAATCCTAATCTATGTTGCCTTTCCTCTCTTCAGGCTCCTTACAATGAAGATGCATACTCTAACTTTGGAAAAAGGACTTCTTGGGGAATGCTAGTGTGTCTTCAGTGTTGTCTGTGCCTGCATTACATTTTACTTCCCTCTTCGTTTATCGCTGCTTAATCTACTGCACTTTGGTGGCTGTTCTTGTAAGCACAGCATGTGCTGCTATGGCAGCATCCTTGGAACCAAAAAACAACCAATTATAATTCCAGTCAAGGGTTTTAGCTGGATGAAATAAACTAGGAACCTTTGACATCTTGGTGAGAAGTTCCTGGGATGCCAGTGCATCTATATAGGACATCGGCCTGGCTCACCTAACAAGGATGTTGTATGTTACCTACCGATCTAGGTAAAATTTTCTTCAAATACCATTCTAATATCAAATTTGAAGAGTTGTCAAAAGAAAAACACTTAAAGTTCTACATATTCTTCCATGTACATGCAGAAATTGGATGAAAAGGACCTACTAAAACTGTTTCCAGACTGTTTCCATGCTAGAACTGAAAGTAAGTTTTGGAAGTGATTCTCTTCTACCCTTAGATAAAAGGAGGTTGATTGTGGCTCATAATCTACTGTTCCAAACTGGGTATTGTGACTTTTTGAGCGAAGAAACACAGTTACTTGAAGGCAACATCTTTCACCTATCAAGAAAAAAATCCTTTCTTGATTGTATAGAAATCAAACCTTGAGGAAAAGTTCCAGTTAAAAGCTTGACTGGCCTTGGTGCCAACCCCTGAGCAAAGCTTATACTAGTGCATTAAACCTTTTAGAATCAGATTGAGTCAAGTACTTCAGAATGTATTTTGGAGAACAAAGTTACATTGGCAAAGGAATGAACAAGATGAAATTAGGTTAACAGTAGGTCTTCTCTAGCTGTAATATCTTTCTTTTTTTTTCAATAGGAACTGCAGAAAAGTTGACTTGCTCAAGTCTTACTCCTTCCAGCTCTTTTCTAAAATGAGAAGTAGAAAGTAGACTGTGCCTGTTGATGCTTCTGAAGCTAGAATAGAACAAAAGGAATTTTTGCATAAAGACAAGCAGATTTAGGCTTTGAAGGTAACAGCAATCCTTTTGCTATTAGGGAAGTAGCTTGTCTCAGGGCTTTAATTCTGTAATACTTCTCACTGTGCTGGCAGCAAGTTGGCCTTTACAGCAAACTCAGTTTGAGCTGTAACTTTATCTAGGGGGAACCACAGGCTGTCTTCTGACAGTGCAAAGAGACAGTAACAGAGGACAAGCTTCACAGATACTGCTGCACTGTAACAGTGTTTTACTCAGTCAATAGGATACTTTTCCAGTGAGGGAAGAACTTGCCTAGGTGTCCCAACACCAGTGTCATCTGAGGAAAATCCAATACACAGGCTGGGTAATGGACATGGCTTAGAACCTACAGAATAATATATACAACCAGGGATCATAGTTCTTTGTGTATATTTTATTTTATTAATTGTATTGAAAAATACAGGCTTTTTGCAGTCTTCTCTGAGGAAAGAAACATGGCCTTAAGCTAAATCAAGAGATCTTTTGAATATTGTGGCAGAACATTCCTTCTGGAACAGCTAGATGCGGTAAACTGGCAAACACACGCTGCTGCGGCAAGCAAATTTGTAATCCCTCTCATGCTTGGATCATGATCTGCTGTTGTCATGCAGGCCCTAAAGCACATAAGCACAGAGTATATGCTCATTGAGTTGAAAGTATCCCTTTTTTTGCTTTTGCCTATGCATAGGCATGCTTTGGGGAGCAGGTGAACCCGCTTTGTATGTGTACACTGTGCTTTGTCTTAATTAGAATTCTGCATTCTGTTCATGGGAGAGAATGTGGGGTAAGGCTGAAGAGTCTGTGTAGTAGCTGCCTCCGAAAAATAGAAGCTATGGAAATATCTCCTGTTTCCAACATGCATTCAGGGTATTGCCTGAAATGCTGAATCGCCACCCAGACAACACTTAAGCAGCTATTTTGTGAAACCCATTACGTGTTAAGTACTCAATACTCCTCAGCAGCAGACTAATACACAGTCATCCAGCCCTGGATGAGCAACTTAGCTCTTCATGTCAGCTGAAACTTTTATTACCAGCATGTACATGCTAATGACCTATTGATTGATTTTTTTTTTTTTTGGTAAGAAAATGATCTGTGAACGATACTTGATTTCCACTGATTGCAGGAAAGAGATCTCAGTGTGATTTTGGAGGTCCTCAGCTGCTTTTAGTGTCAAGTCTTATGATTAGAGAGTAAGCTAAATAGCAAGCCAGAAATTGTCCTTTTTTTTATTTTTCTTTGCTTTTTTTTTTCCCTCGAAGTGTCAGAGTGGGAAATGTTGAAGAGGTTTTCTTACAGAAAACACCAACTTCAGCTAAAAAAGGAAAAATTAGTGCTGATGTTGAAATGTTGCAAGAATACTCTGGAGGAGGAGTTGCACCTTGAAATTGAGGTGCCTTCTTCCCTTGGGAGCCAGCTTCCTCGGGTATTTTCCATGATGTGCCATCCTCTCCCCTCTCCTGTGTCTCATGGCCAGAGAGCTCTTTCTGTAGGAGAAGTTGGGTGTTGAAATAGTTGAACTAAAACTCCTTTGTAGCACAATGGCAGGTCATTCAAATCAAAATGCTGTGGCTTTGGATGCTTTGTTCCTTGGCAAAAGAAGCAGGTGCTTTCCTATTTTGCTTCAAAGCCATTTCCATGAAACAGTTTCACTGTCTTTATTAGGAAGTGACAAGTATGTTAATTCTGTTACTGGAATTGACTTTATTCAGAAAACAATTTACTGTTTGCTTTAAAATTCTTTCTTTTGTGGCTTAAATTTTTATTTCACCTTATCGCTATTCTGTCTCAGATTCTTCAAACTGATACAATTTCATAGAAAATGCTTATCTACTTAAATATTCTGATTTATATCATCGTAAAAAATAATGGCAGATGGATCCCTCTTGGTGTTTGCAAACAACAGTAGTGTTTGATGACGAATGCACAATGTTGTCATCCAAAATTGCTGGTTATGGTGAAAGGCAGCCCTTAATAAGAACTTACTTGAACAGTATCCTGGATTTCTGTAAAATGTTTCAATAAACTTGTCAGGCCGATTTCTCTCCCTACTGGAAAAGACAACTTAATGCCTCCTTGGTATTTACCTCTGGTTTGGATTTATCAGTGAAGGCAAGCATGTGTATATACACGCTAGGAGGTTTTTATGAATTGCACAGTTACTGTCGTTTCCCTCATACAGGGAGTAAAAGGCTCCTTTCAGCCTGACTGAATTTTAATTCTGTTTCAGAGAATAACGGAACGGGAGAGCATCAGTCAGACTGAGCAGTAATGTGTTGTGGGTGTCTTCTGCATAATCTGTGTGGCTGTGGGTGGCATGGCCCAGGCTTCACCACCCTCACAGCAAAGAATTTCTTTCTTGTATCTTATCTCAATCTCCCGACTTTCTGTTTAAAACCATTACCCCTCGTCCTGTCACTCGACCCCCTGACAAAAAGTCCCTCCCCATCTCTCCTGTAGCCCCCTTCAGATGCTGGGAGGCTGCTCTAAGGTCTCTCCAGAACCAAACAACCCCAGCTCCCTCTGCCTGTCTTCATAGCAGAGGTGTTCCATCCCTCTGATCATCTTTGTGGCCCTCCGCTGGACCCATTCCAACAGGTCCATGGCCTTTCTATGTTGTGGACTCCAGAGCTGGACACAGTATCCCAGGTGGGGTCTCACAGGAGCACAGTAGAAGGGCAGAATCACCTCCTGCAACCTGCTGGCCATGCTTCTTGATGCAGCCCAGGATGGGGTTGGCTTTCTGGGCTGCCAGTGTGCACTGCCAGCTCATGTGGAGCTTCTCATCCACCATCACTCCCGAGTCCTTCTCCTCAGGGCTGCTCTCCAGCCATTCTCCACCCAACCTGTATCTGTGCCTGGGGTTGCCGTGTCCCAGATGCAGGACCCTGCACTTGGCTTGGTTGAACTTCGCTGACAGATAATATTGTAGGGATGTCCACTGCATAGGGAAGGGCAGATAAATGAGCCTGAAAACCTTTGCTTTAAATTTCTTTTTTCTATTTTTCTTCACACTTTAATGATCACTGAAACATGATGGTATCCTGAATGTTTGTTCTACACCTTATCAGCTTTTTATTCCTCTATCACACCAATAATAAATATAGGAGGTAGGTCCAGCCTGTTGAGAACATCTCTAACCTATTGCGTTTTGCAGCAGCAGAACAACACTTCCCTCATGTCACGTTGGTCCTTGGAGTTTACGCTGAGCCAGCACTACATCATTGGTAGCATATTTTCAGCTCTGCTGCTCTACCTGGGAGAGTAGGAGGAAAGTATTCTGAACATGAGAGCTGCCAGGCAGGGGATAATTTAGATTCCTTTATAATGTGGGGTCAGCTAGGAATGTCTTTCATTGAATCAACTGCAAGTAGATTTCTGATTTCATTCCAAAGCTGCTCTTTCCTTCCTGGCTTAAAAGACTGTACTTTATCAGGCTGTGAAATACCTCTGTCTCTTTTTTTATTTTCTTCCTTTTTTTTTTTCTTCTGTACAGACTACTTTCCTACAATGTTATTTTTCCCATGCCTTTCTGCTACTTCTGTTAGGTTGTTCTTTCCTTTGAATCCAAGTTTGCGTGTGTGCTCCTGAGATCTTAGGGACTGTCAGCATTATTTGTGTCTATTATTTTTCTGTTAACTTCTTTCATTGCCACTGGGTCCACTCTAAGCATTCCTTAGCTGCTTGTTCGGGTTTTTTTCATCTGATGTATGAAAATGATCAGCAGGTTGCAGCCCCTCTGCTGTGGAGACAGGCTAAGGGAGCTGGGGTTGTTCAGCCTGGAGAAGAGAAGGCTCTGGGGAGACCTTAGAGCAGCCTTCCAGTACCTGAAGGTGCTACAGGAGAGCTGGGGAAGGGACTCTTTGTCAGGGAGTGGAGTGACAGGACAAGGGGTAAGGGCTTTAAATTGGAAAAGGGGAGATTTAAGTTGGATACCAGAAAGAAATTCTTTGCTGTGAGGGTAGGGAGACCCTGGCCCAGGTTGCCCAGAGAAGCTGTGGCTGTCCCATCGCTGGAGGGGTTCAGGGCCAGTCTGGATGGGGCTTGGAGCAACCTGGTCTGGTGGGAGGTGTCCCTGCCCAGGACAGGGGGGTTGGAACTGGATGATATTTAAGGTCCCTTCCAACTCTAATCATTCTATGATTCCTTATGTTTGTTCCTTGGCTCTTTTATGAAAAAAAGGTTGATTCTTTTGGTATTCTAGTGCCTTTAGTCAAGCAAAATCTTCTGCTCTCTTGATTGTTCTGTACAGTAGTTTTGAGGTTTTTAGTCAGTTGCAGCCTCAGCTTCCTCATGCACCTTTCCATTCAACTCCTGTGTTTCAACTGATCTTATCTGTTTTAAACTTGTCACCTGGGATTGGCAGTACAGGCACCTTGGCTAATGCAAAATATGTTTTCCTCCAAGTTTGCTGCTTTTGGCTAGTTCTGTGCAACGTATGTCCTATTTTCAAGTTTGAGTTATTAAGGAAATAGACTTCCTATTATCCCTAATGGCAGCACTCAATATCATGTTTAGTCTTAAAACCTGACTTAAATAGCTGAAAAGTTTTTTCAGAGAAATGTCTTTGGTAAAAGCCTCACATGATGAGGAGGCACGTGGATCTTCAAGAACTGTGACATTTGTGGAATAGGTGGAGTGGCCTGAAATAGCTGGGTTGAGAAATCCAGGAAGGTTTCTTCTCCATCAGTTGGTGTTGTAAAAGAAAAGGAACAAAGAGCACTTCTAAATCCAAGCTACTGCAATTTGATAGTCGGCTTTATTTCAGGAGGCTATCATAAAATTTTAGCTTAGCTAATCTAGATGATTATTTGGAGTTGTCCTGGGAAAAATTATCACCACAATAAAGTTTATAGCTTTATAGAATAAGGCTGCATTCTGTTTTGTTTTCAGATGAAATGGGGAACAGTGCTGGAAACAGTAAAATTATTTTGCTGTTTCCATATTGAACTAAAAGTTTGATATCCCAATTTTGTCCCTTCCTTTGCAGTATCTCTTCAGCTAAGTCTTACATACAGATGATTGTGTACAAACGGCTGGAGAGACCCCTTTTTCAGGAAAACTTTACTAAAAAGAGTTTTTCATTATTATTTACTTTTTAGATTCACACTTATTAGTTGCATGAAAGGTGTTCTCCACTGTCATCTTTACTTCAGAAGTCCTTACAGATCTAGTACAGGGAACTGTGAAAGCAGCTCTAGCGTATACTTTGGTAAAATTGTGAGGTCTGTCACTGGAGATGTTTGACAAACACACCTGTAGGATTCTTTGCAATGCCACAGCACTCTCGGGAAAAGTCTTTGTTCTGTTCCACTTAAGGTTATACCCTTCATGTTCTAAGTGTTGCTGCCTGGTCTGGGTGTAATCTAAATAGCCATCAATTGTTTTCTTCTGTGGTTGTGAAAAATGTACAATTTCTTCAAATCCGAATATATATTCCATTGCCTTCTTTTCATAGAATCATAGAATGCTTTGGGTTGGAAGGGACCTTTAAAGATTGTCTAATCCAACTCCCTGTAATAAGCAGGGACATGTTCAACTAGATCAGGTTGCTCGGTGCCCCATCCAGCCTGACCTTGAATGTTTCCATGGATAGGGGTATCTACCATCTCTCTGGGCAAAATATGTTGCCTTAATTAGAGACACAGAGCAACAATCAATAAAAAAAGCAGTGCAGTAGGTAGTTCAGGAAGATGATGTGTGACTGCTCTGTCGTTATCTGCTTGCTTTTGTCTTTCATAGCAGCACAGTCTGCCATGTGCCAGCCAGCTTCTTCTGACTGCATGGCATGGTCATTGTCATAGCCTGATACATTTCTCCTACTTACGTTCCGTCTCAAAAAACAGGAGCAGAGAATAGGAAAGGCACCTAATCTCCTATAAAGCATGGGTTTGATCACATATTGAAGGGGATTAAATGACACGGTCCCCACATTGATTGGGCAGGGCTGGATTTGAGGACTTGAGACAGCACCTCCTCATCTGATGTCTAGCTTGGATGAGAATCTTGCGATTGTAACAGAGCCAGAAGCTTGGACACGTGCTGCCAGACAGACTTCTTGCTTCCTGAAAGCACAGGATGCTGAGGGTAGCCAAATGGAGGTGCCTGGCTAGCTGATGGCAAGGCAAACTGAGGCCTCTGGCGGGAGGGATAGGGCAGTGTCCCGGGAGCCGAAGCACGGAGATACAAGCTGTTGTCCTACCTATTCTTGGCACAAGTGTCCAGTGAGTGTTTGCTCAACAGCTTCTGAAACGAATAGAGCTGAGGCTTTGAGGAGCTTATAGGTGGGAAAACATTGGCTTGGCTTTCGGTCTGGCAACCTCGAAACGCTGCAGCCAGCTGTGCTGTGGATTAAATGCAGCTATGAAGATTACAAATAAAACAAGGGTAGCAATGCAATGTCCCAGGAATTCTGTGGGCAACAGAATGGTACAGTCCTCTTCTGTTCATTTCTAGCACCCCTGCTCTGAGTTTCCAGTTCAAGGCTAGTGGAAACAGGCGTGTTGATCCTAGTTGGCTCTATTAGGATTGCAGAGGCAGATGTACATTTGTGTTTCCTGATTTCAGGTGCTGAAATTGGCAACCAAGCCCTTAAACTTCATTATTCTTGATGTGGAAATATGCATTGTATGCTTTTGCCTACTTTCTTTAAGCACTAATACAGTGAGGAAAAACCAAAAGCCTACTAGAAAAAAAATTTTAAAACTATAACTAAGAATCCATGTTAGTATCTTAATAGTGAGGTTAGGGGTTTTGCGATTTTGGGTGGGTTGTTTTACTGGTTGTTGCCAACTACTAATGTCATTGCGCAGGTGTCATAAAAAGAACAAATTTGTGGCTAATTTCAACTTTGTATAGTGAGAATAATTTCACTTGGGGTCATAATATTACCATTTGGATCAATTAGACTCAAACAGATAAAGCAATTCATAAATCCTGGAGAGAACACAAGCTTCTGTTTCAACAACAAAGATTCAGAGGGCTTCATCTCCAGAATGATCTTCCAGGGTATGAAATATGTTTCATTTAAATCTTAAACCTTGTTCACAACCAAGTAAAATCTGCATCGAGAGTTTTCCATTCTAATTTCTTAAGGTTTTGTTCCTCTTCAAGCAGGTTTTAATGATCTGCTAAGAAACAACAGCTGATATCTTTATGACCCATCGAGAGCTTGGAACAGACGTTTGAGGTCTTGGAAAATACAGTGAATGCATGTGGTTTTGTGTGCACACACATGTGGTTGTGGTGACTGAACTGAGGCAGCAATAAATGCTTAAGACCCTGTTTGTTAAGTCTTTGCCCGACTCTCTCAAGGCCACATTTACCGTGTGTGAGGGAATATCTTAGCTAAGGTGATTCAGTTACTCTTAATGAGGATGCCTGTTTTGGTCTGTCTGTCACAAAACATCCAAACAGCCTTTTCAGTGGGAGGTGCCAGACTTGATGCTGATATGCAAAGTGACCAGCATCGATCATTTGTCTGCAAACTCTGAACACCTGGAAAATTCTAAGACCCACACAATTTTACCCACAGCTCTAACAAGGGGAGGAATTGGGCTTAATCTCCTCAGATGTTGTTTTTCAACCCTCTTCTCCAGCCCCAAGAGATGCAGGTAGTTTACAACTTCTGGCATTGGACTTGGTGCTCTTCCTTCTCCTCTCTACATGCTGGTTCTGGTATTTTCCACTGAATTTTCCTGGAGAAAATGTTTATTGTTGAGGGTGAACAAAACAGATGAGGAATCTGGCTGCAGGAACTTCTTCAGCCAGTTCTCAGCTTGTCGACTTGTTTCAAGGTCTAGTTCTTTAAAAATGCATTCCTTGGTATCCTAGTGCCATTCTTGTCACAAACAGTAGCACTGAAAGACTGGAACTTGCTTTTTCTCTTGGCAGAAACGCTATGTTGGGCCTCACCTCATTTTTCATTTTAAATGACACAGTCATTGGAAGCCCAGGAGAAGTATAAACTCCTTGAGGAGATGTGTAAGAAATAATTTATTTTTTTTAAGTTACACTTGGCAGTGAAGGTTCAGAAAGGCCTTAAGCTGCCTTATAAAAACCCATCTCTTCTACAGAAAATGATGACAAGGGACTTGCTTTTTAAAAGGTCAGATCTTTGCGATGAGAGATGCAATACTGTGTGGGACAGAATGCTGTGCTGTCCAGGAGGCACCAGGATAAATGTGTTCTACGTTGTGCCTCATAATAATCATATTTAGTGTAAATATTTAGTTATTTTTTTCTCCTTAGAGTTTGTGTCCCAGTTGAATATAAGCTTTTCACTTGGGAAATAGGATGTCACTATAAAGATGTGGAGAGTTTAAAGGCTTCTGACAACTGTCAGTTCAGAAGTCTGTGACAAGACATAAAATCAGTGATAATAAATCCACAGTAAGGGACAGCTTAACCTTTTGATCTTGAAATGTTTACATGTGTGTTATTGTTTGATATAAACTCATATAATTTTACACATACACAACAATAAACTATTGTGAAATGAAATGACTGTGCCTGAGAAGTAAGACAGAATTCATTTTTCTTCCTAAGGAAGATAATAAAATGAAGAATGTAAGGATATTGAGCATTCCTCTGACTGCTGCTGATGTTCCTCCCCTAAATGCTAACCTTAAACAGATCTAGATCTGCTTTTGACACGAGGACAGAATGCTTGACAAGAGGACCAGAAATGTGATACTTCTGATGTTTTTCAAGCAAATCAAGTGCACCCTCCAGCGTATCTGAATTCTAATGAAAGTGAATGCTTAGAGCTGTGACCTTTCCTCTACGGCATGATGCTTTGAAAACTGCAGCCCAAATGTTCAATTAGTATGTACATGCTGAAGCGCAGCTCCGTGCAGTCCCACAGTTTGCCGAGTTGCCAGCTCTCACATATAAACTGTGAGTGTCAGGAGATGTAATAGCATTATTAAAAGATCAGCTTGCTGAGAACCTGGATTTTCTTAGAAATCAATACATGAGCTTTCTGTTGTGGAGAAGAGCTAAGCGTTAAAAAGTCTCAGCATTCAGGACATAGACTGAACATACTGCTGCAGCCACATGAGCTATCTATTTTGCCCTATCTTAAAACCATCATTTTGATGCTGCTAAATAAAAATCCAGAATGGCTTTGAGGAATGAGCAGTTTACCTTGTTCAGAATAAGGGGGTCTTGAATCAGCATTAGTGCCTGCCTACTTTTGTTTTCATATCTATAAATCTTCTCAGGCAGTTTCTTTAGTAAACACCAGGTTTTTGTGTAGCTGATGTCACGTGTAACCCAGCACCTGCTTTCTGTGTTCCAGGGACAAACATACCTACGTCTTGTATTCCACTGGCATCTGCCCTAAGCCAGAAACTAGTCCTGATGAGATCCTAATGAATCCAGATGTCAGAGTAGATGTGACTGTAGGCTGATTACAAGTGCAGTGTTGGTATATGCTGAAATATTTCGGGATGACTGGGTTTCTTTGTCGGGTTTAGGTCACTGTGTGCAGTAAGCTTTTGTGTAAATTCTCCCCACTGACGTGGGCTTTCTCCTCAGTCTCCTCTCTCTTGCATGCTGTTCCCTAGAGGAGTCTTTTGTTTGTGTGTCGCATTCTTGCAGGTTATTTGAATTTTTTAAAATTCAAGTACAGTTTTGGGTTTTGTACCTCTGACATTCTTGATGTGGTGGGTGACGGGACTTGTAAGTAATGTTCTCCCCTGTCATTAAAAGATGCTTTCCTAGGGCCAAATGAACTGCTGGAATTTATTGCTGATGGCCAGGCTTCTGAATTGTGTTAGTTGCCTTATGAGATAATTTGCTAACTACAAACCACTTCACAGAAAGCAAACCAGTGATCAGGAACTGCTTACTGTAAGACGCCTTCTCACTGCTGGACTAGAACAGGATGAATATAAATGAGAATGCTGAAAGGAGTATCTGTGGATAGATTCAATTATGGTTTTTTTTTTCTGAATGCTGTTAATTGCCTTCTAAGACGGTGACCAACTGGTAAGAAAATATAAGCATAGAGTTTAGTTGCTTCATATCTCACATTTGTGGTGTTACTGCGTGGAGTTGTAGCTTGAGAATCTGCTGAAATAGGTGATTTGAATTAAATAAGTTCTATTTGTGCACTGGTGAGGCCACGACTGGATCAGTGTCCAGTTCCAGGCTCCCCAGTTCAAGAGAGACAGGGAGCTACTGGGGAGAGCCCACCATGTAGGGCAACAGAGATGATGGAGGGATTGGAGCATCTCCCTGGTGAGGAAAGGCTGAGAGAGCTGGGGCTCTTGAGCATGGAAAAGAGAAGGCTGAGGGGAGACCTCATGAATGCTTCCAAGTATCTGAAGGGTGGGTTGAAGGCGGATGGAGCTGGACTCTTCTCAGTGGTTCCCAGTGACAGGATGAGGATCAACAGGCACAAGCTGGAACAAGGGAAGTTCCATTGGAATATGAGGAGAAAGTTCTTTGTGGTGAGGGTGGGAGAGCCCTGGCAGAGGCTGCCCGGGGAGGGTGTGGAGTCCCCTTCTCTGGAGACCTTCAAGCCCCTCCTGGATGCAGCCCTGAGTCCTGTGCTCTGGGCAACCCTGCTTTAGCAGGGGAGTGGGGCAGGATGAGCTCTAGAGGTCCCTTCCAACCCTGACAAACTGATTCCATTATTATTACCGAGGGAAACAATGTTTTTCATAATTTAAAAAAAAAAAAAAAGAAAAAGTAGGGAGGTGCTGTACCTGGAAGAATACCTGATCAGCTCACAACCTGTTGAGGCTATGTGGAAAACAAGTCTAGTTCTTCCCTTAGTCCCACCACATGACCTGCCACCATGCACTGCTAGGAGTGACAGTGTCATTGTCTCCCAGAGGAGCTGGCATTTCAGACGTGTCCTTAGGAATACCTGTATACTTAATATCAGAACCTGCAAAGGGATATTTAGTGCCTTTGAAGACCAAAAGGTATGACCCTAATTTGAGAAAGAAGATGCAGCTGAAGAGAGTGCTCATGCACCTGAATGCTTTTCCTGGATTAGGTGTTAACTTCTTACATGTACTTGAAATTCACAATCCATGAGTTCTCACAAATGTGAAGCCAGATTTTGACCCAATTACTCAGACTGGTGCAAGGTTGCTCACATGGTAATTGGTCTGAAGTTGAGATCATTGCCTGTGAGCCTGATATGAGGCAGCATTTATTCATGAAAAAGTGCAATTTAATCTCAGTGGAACTAGTAGTTTAAGTGCCTCTCTTGAAAAGAGTAGCCTTCTTTGCTGAAATACACTTCTAAATTATAAGTCTTTGATAGGATACAAATAGCCCTGAGAATCCTGTTTTGGTCATAATGTCTTTGGGTACATTTTAATAAAAATTCTTGATGAAGATACCAAAACTGGTAAAGAAACTGCTCCGGGAGCTCCTTTGGATTAATAATGAATTAACTTTATTCTGGGGAGAAAAACTGCAAGGAGTGCAGAAGTTGAATTTCCATACAGGGCAGACTAAATCTGTAAAGTTCAGTCATTTACACTCTCCAATTATCTGGTCTCTAAGCCATGATTTAATGAGCTCTGACTGGGAACACAATAATCATTGTGCTCAAGTTCTCTGATGCCTCTTGGAAAAGCATGCTCTGTGTTCTTTTGAATAAGTCAGAAGGAGAGAAATCTGCATATCCTTTGCTCTTTGAAGTCTTATATGACTTTCATTAAAAAAAAAAAACCACAACAAAAACCCAACCAACCACTACAACCCCCTCTCCCCCCAAAATTAAAATTCTTGTGAAGCAAAGTAATTTCTGGACTGCATGGATAATGGAAACGGTGGTAAACCATTAATATACACGTCCAACAGTTCATTCTTGAAAAGCAGCTGGAGTTGAAAAAAAGAACACTGAAAAGTTTGGGCCTACTGAAAAAAAATACAATAATTTTCAGATTTCTTAAAATTCTGCATAGGGAGTGAACAATGAAGGAAGTTAGCCTAATGATTCTGTTTAAATGTAGAATTATGCAGTGCCTGGAATTTGTTGGGGTAGGAGGGCGATGGGAATAATTTCCTCATCTTCATTGAAATAGCATAAGCTATATATTTTAACAGACAAACATTAAAAGTCGTTGCATATGCATTTACAAGGAAACAGGAAAAAAAGCTAGGGCTTCCTTGGGTATGTGGTTAGAAACAATTATTTTCCTTCCTGTTTTTTGTTTGGTTTTGGTGGTTTTTTTAAAGGACATATGATAGATGGAAGAACCTGTGAGAACAGTTATATTATTAATAGCTCTTGTTTAATACACAGTTCAGGTACCCCTTTGGGTGTTTCTTGCTCAAATAGTTCAATTTATTTCAATTAGTTCTCGTCTTCTTATGCCGTAGTTTGTATATACAGTCAACAGCAATGGAATAAAATTCTGTAGAAAGAGTGAGCAAAGTACTCAGTTTGGACAGAGGTATGAGTTTTACCTTTTTCCCTTCAGGACTAAACAGATTGATGCCTCCAATTTTGAAATATTTATGCAAACTTTCGAAAGGATGCTGTTCACAGTTTCCCAGACTATCCTTCAGCCACACCAACTCTTCATAAGCTTACAAAGTTGCTTCCAAACTTTACTGCTAAACACAAACAGATTTATTTTTTTTTTTAATAAGTTTTGGTTGGTTGGATGGTTTTGTTTGCTCTTGATTGACCTAAAACTGGAAGTAACTGTCTTTCTTAAGAAGAAATAGCAATGACCAGCCCTCTTAAACCTCTCTCTCTCTCTACATACCAGTGAAAGCGATTCTGTGTGTATGTGTGAGAGGGGCTATTTTTTCTCTTGCAAAGCAAAGACATATATATATCTGCAGGGTAAGAAACCACTGTCTTCAAAGGGGAATGGGCAGGGGTTTGGTGATGATCTACATCTGTGGTGGGGATGGATGGCGTCTTAGCTATCTCCCTAGAGCCCAATGCTAAGTATATAAAGTGTAGGCTGCCAAGCCTGCATCCTGTGGAGGGCTGAGAAAGGAAGGAGGACTGCTTTGAGGTGGTTTCAAGCAGCCTTTCTAGAAAACACAGATATCCCCAGGAGGCTTCATGACGGCAGAACAACAGACCGGTGGCCCAGGGGCTCCATCAGCTCCCATGTTGGGAACAAACTTTGCACCACGTGGCAAGCAATTTCCCCAGCCCGTGCCATGCACTCTAGCCACCTTTAGCTGTCTCTGCCAGGTCTACTGCCACCACCTCTGACAAAAAAACAATCACAGTCTGTGGGGAGAAATATTCAACAGTATGCTGTGGTGGGGTAGCGTTGGCGAAGGACCAAGTGCCCACCCAGCTGCTTTGCTTATCCCCTCCTCAGTGGAGTGAGGGGAGACAACAACAACAAAAAATTAGCTCCTGGGTTGAGATAAAGGCAGGGACGTCGTGCACCAATTACTGCATGGGGCAGAGACTTTGTTGCCATTTAAAACAGATCTGGGTAATAAGAAAGAGAAAGGCATGAAAACAACCCTTTTCCTCCTCCATACCCTCTACCAGGCTCAGCTGTGCTTGGTGGTGGGGACATCGGAGTGGGTCGTGTCCAGCTCAGGACAGCCCAGAGACCCCTGCAGATATCTCTGCCAGCAGCTGGGCACCCACCCCAAATAAAAGTATATAGCAGGAGAAAAGCCCTCAATAGGGATTTCTGAATTTAATGTGATAAGCAGATGTGCAAGAAACAGTGCCTGCCATGGAAGCAGGAAGTGAGTCAAAATAAATCCCTGCAAGGTGCATGAAGTTACCATTAACAGTAATCCCTGAGATGTCCTGGAGACTGTGTGAGACAGCAGGTGCTGCATTTCCCTATTAAAAATCCAAAAGTAGTCCTTAAAAATATTTTGGTGATACAGAATGTGATGTAGTGGATGCCAGTAATTGTGCCTTATGTAGTATGTTCGATGGGATAATTTGAAAAAGGTTACTAATTATACCTAATAAGTTAAATAAAAATAAATAATTGGAAATAACTTCTCTTGAAATTAAAAAAAAAAAAAGGGAAAACCAGAAGCTTTTCAGACTACCTGAAATTCTAAGTGATACAGAATGCTTATTAATGTAAAACGAAGGCTTAATAAACTGTTGAGAGGAAAAAAACCAAAAAGGCACATAGTAAAGAAAATTAGCTAAAAGAACCTTTATGAAAAGGGCAATGGAACTGATAAAAAGATTCTGGCTTATCTCTGCAGGAGAGCTCATCTGAAAGCCATTTGTCAAATAAGAACTGCAGAGGGATGTGATAAGAGATCCTAGATCTATTAAATCTGTCTTTTAGGATTTCTATACCTATTGTGTCATATCGCCTCACAATATAGAGGGAATAAAATCGTATTTTAAAATGTGAAACTGCCATTTATATCAAAAAATGCAATTACATTAGAGGAGGCAGTCTCAAATGGAGACTGAAAATACTTAAGGTTTAATAAAACTTTTTGGAAGTCTGCTAAAATTTTAGAAACAGGAAGGCCTTTGAAAAGCATGTGGAAGTGACAGTGCCTGAGCAGGTGGTTTGTGTTCAAACCTAGAGCCTCCCCCTTTCTGGATAGATAAAAACCAGCACTGGTACTGGTTGCTGTTTCCAACGCAATGTTTTGTTGAAAGAAAAATGCATGTTTGGGATGGGTGAATTCTGAAAGCCCTGCCCCCACACTAAATCAGATTTACTTGCTTGCCTATTTGTAATTTTTATGGCATTATTATTCTCTTACTGCTGCTATGCTATGCAGTGTTTCACCAATGTAAAAATGAAATTAATTTTAGCTACCGTATATATTACTTTTTTACAATCCCTATCTCGCACAAAAGTTTGAAAATCAGGAAAGGGTGGTCATCCAGAAATGGTGAAAATTGAAATAAACCAGTTCAATTGTCAGAGTGAAGAGTCTAATTTCTAATCAGTGGTTGTATAGGGATGCAGATGTACATATAGCTGGAACTCTTATTGTCAGGCTTCCCTTTAAAAGTTATTAAAGTATAGAGTGCCTGAAGGAATGCAGATTAAGGCATGGTCTGACACTACAAACGATCTAGCCTGTATTGTAAGGGTGGAAGATGTAGATAAGCCGTTACCCGTGATGAATGGAGTCTGCCCATGTTGCTCACAAAGGTACTTGTTTTGTTGTTGTGACTCATAAAAGGACGTGGACTATGTTGAGTGGCTGTTGCTAGTGTTTCGAGCCTATTTTGAGTGATACGAATTCTGCTTGATCCTAAGCACAGGGGAAAAATCTGCCTTGCGTTTATTCCAAGAAATAGCACTGTGTGTCAAGACAGATTGTGGAAAACGTGGGCTCATTTTGTGGTTTGTTCATAATTATGGTGACCTTCAGAAAACTCACTTAATCTACTTTCCAACTCTGCTGCCCATTTTATAGTAATTGTCAATTTTAAGAGCATTTTTGAGAACATAATCTATTGGTAGCTTCAAAAAAGGTGAGATCAGATAATGATAAGAGGCAGAGAAACAGTGAAGTGAATGTTGTTTAGCTTCCTGTTCTTTTTGCTGGGTCATTTTTGGCAGAGGCACTACTTGGACTACTGTGGATGGGCTTGGTGTTGGAATTACCGGGCCAGAGTCTGCAGTCTGTCATTCAGAAGATCAGTCTAGATTATCCTAGCAGTGTCTTTCACTTCAGAATCTAGTCTGTGTTAGCAGTCTCAGCTAAAAGACCACTGAGCAAAACACCTGGGAATAGGTGACACCAGATCATACTTTGTGCCGCTGCTCTTTGCGTATTATCTCCATTTCCACTGACTTCTGCCTTGATCAGCAGAGAACAAAGCATGAAAATCCATGTCATTTTTCACAAATCTCTACAAAACTAAAATATTTCCATGTGTGTGTAAATGCCATTATAAATCCTGATGTTGGCCCTGCGCAGAGCTCAGTACGGGACAGTCCCCAGGGCCTGTCTAAGAGGAGTGAACTGTGGTCAGGGTGGAGGGTCCATCAGGAGACAGAGGACTTGAAAGCCCAGCTAAGTACAGTGTGTTGCTCGTTGTGATTCTTTGCAAAAGTGACCACCAGGTGGTTAACCCCTTGAGTTAGCATCCTGCCTTGCTGGTGATTGCTTTGCCTGAAGCCATCCTACCAAACTGAGCCCGTGGCCATCCCTCCAGAGGTGTGATGCACGCTCGGGTCTGAGGGTAACTTGGGTTTTGGTAACAAGGAACAGAGTTGCCGAAACTGCTGCACAGTCTAACGTGTTCTTCCTCGTCTTCCAAGAGGGGGAAAGGAAAGCAGGAAGCCAGGACCACTTTTTTGTAGTTAGTCTGCTATCTAGCCAGGTATGAGCTGGGTCTTTCCTTTGACTCTTTTAAAATCCTATAAAAAGGAAGCAAAAAAAAACAAAAGAGAAAGACAGCAGATTGTTCTCTGAGCTTTTTAAAGCCATCACTTTTTGAAAAAAAAACCAAGAGAGTCATTAATTGCACCCAGCAAATAGTATAATTGGATTGGCTTTGAACAACATTATTGGATAGCTGACTTAACTATATGTCATCAGACTTTCCTGGTGGAATACTGAAGGCTTGGCCTTAATGTATTGTATTTGTTGTTAATGAGAAATTTACCATTCCAACAGCTTTCCTTAATTAGGAAACCCAAAAGATTTGGGCCTTCTTTTAGAAAGAAAATAAAACTACGGTAATTTCTGTCACTTCATTTTAAGTTCTAGCTTCAAAACATTTAAAACAGTTGAGAAATTAGTTTAGTGGACAAAGACATAATGTATTAATAACGTACATTAAAAATGACCATTTGCAAACTATGGCAGCAGGAAGGCATTATGACACACTTCCCAAATCTCTCACGTTGTTCTGAAATTAAAAATATTTAAACTTCTACAACATTTGGTTTAGAATCAGCCTCATACCTGAAAAGTCAGAACAGAAGCGATTAAAATGTACAAAACAGGAAACTGAATTACTTAAAAATAAAGGAATGTTTTTATGCTTGAAATGGAAAGAGGAAGTAGGAGCAGCAAAAGCTGTCTCTGCATATAAATCAATTAGATCCTTCAAGCTTGGTATCAACTGAGGAAACTTTCTGAAAATATGTCAAAATGGGTTTGGTCAAGATTGAGATTTTAATAACTAACACAGCTTTTCACAGAATTTTCCCATCTGCATAGAGATACTTTGCTTTTATTGGAGGGAAAGGAGATGTCAGCCTCATCAAAAGCTTGGTTTTGTAAAAGGCAAAAAAGTGAATTCTTGCTTTTCCCCCATTTTCCTTCAGTGGGAAACGGAAGAGTGGAAAAAGGAAGACTCTCATTTAGTTCAAAATAAAGCCTCTTCCTGAAAGCATCAAGCAAAACAATGTGTTTTATTCATCTTACATGGTTAACAAAACACGCTAATTTTTTTGTGAGCTGTGGTAGACTCGGCTCTGCAGCTGAGGCTGTGGCTCTCAGAACAGGAGGCAGAGAGGGGTAACAGTGGAGATGTGAAATGGGAAACTGAGGCTTCAGGTAGATCATTGATGTTCCTTGAAACCACAGCATTACTGGTAGCTCCAATTCTTGAAACAATTATTCATATAAGAAATACTGTGCTCTTTCCAGGAACCCATATTTAGAGTTGAGGACACTGAAATAGCAAATGCAAAACCCATTAAGAGCTAAACAGCTTCTTAAAACATTCTTTCTAATGCGTTTCTCCAGCATTTTAAGGATCAACTTTTTATTGTAAAAGGTCAGAATCCCAAGATGCAGCTTCTCAGCTGATATAAACAGGTAAAATTCCACCAGCTCCACTGATTTTTGTCAACTGACATTTGGCTTTCTCTCAACCCCATAAAGCAAGGTCTGCACAGGAGGGGATCAGCACAAGTGAACCAGAGCCCTCAAAGATGATGTTAAATGGGGCTTAGGACTTGGATCTCTTTCACATGGGTGAACTTGATCAATAAAAGTGCCTGCTTTGTAGTGCATGGCATGGGGGTGAAAGCATACTTGGGGATTTAGCTTTTCATAGAGGACCTTACAGAACTTTAAAAACTGAAAATTACTTTCTTGCATTGGAGGGCAGATGATTCTAAAGACAAGCAGAGTTCAAATTATATTTCACAGAATTATATACACCACAAGTCTTAGGCCTAGTAAGTCAATGTGCCATATGGCTAAATATTCCTTAGTAAGGTTTCAGGTCCACCAGTGCCTGAAATGACTTGTTTCAGGATTGCTGTGTTGATGGGAGGGTACTTCATGTCTCTGAAAGATACTGATACACTTTGCAGAGTGTCTGAACTGTTGAAGTAATCTGGGCTATGTGAATATATACGATCATTAATATGTTATTACATATATGAAGACAAAATGAGTACAGGAAATTTTCTTAACACTTACAGATGTAAGAAAAAATTTCCAGGCTTTAGTCCCAAGGATCTGCTGTTAGTTTAACAGAGAAAACCACCTTGAGCTACCAGATTTAATCTGGTGGTGAAGGGGAGTAATGTATACTTTTTGTAGTTGATAATACAAAATTCTTTCCAGTGGTGTCCCAAGATGATATCATTTATGTTGATGTTTCTAACTTTTTAGATATTTGATATTCTGAATATAGTGTGCTCAAGCCCCAGAGTCTCTATGACCTTTCTAGCTACAGTTTATGCCGGCTGGTTTTTAGTCTTATTTCATAAAATAAACCAGTCTGTTAAGTGCAAATCGTAAGAGCTAAATAGCGGAACAGTGAAACAGAAGTTTGTTTATTTTACATACAGAATCTGTGGGATTTGCTAAAACTGTTTCTGCTGATAAAGGTTCGGTGGAAAAGTTCAAGACAATGCTAATATTCCATAGAAGGTAAACTCAGCACAGAATTTCTTTTGAGTGGGAAAGCTTGGAAGTAAAAAACATTCCTCTCAGTTGGCCTGAGAGCTTTTTGGTTTGTGGAATTGCATGCTCCTTGCTGAGGAGACCAGTGTTAATGTGCACTGAGTTTTCGACACTACACAACAATTTAGTGGCTCAGTAACTCTGATTCCTTCTTGCACCCTCATGATCCTTCCAAGGATCAGCTACCTAGGGCAATGACCTATTATTTTCATGGCATGGTTGATCCATTTTCTGTTCTGTGCATGCTTCTGGTGCCCTCCTTATCATTAGGCAGTATACAAAGGCTATATATAAACAGTGCTTGCAAAGTGACATTTACAGCTGCTTCTGTAAATGATTTCTATTTATGTCAATTATGGCATATTTAAATTTGGAGAAACAACATAAAGAGCACCAGCGTTTTCCATTTTTGGTTAAAACTGCGGGGGCTTCCTTAGATGCAGGTGAAAATAAGCTGTGTAACCCAGTAAAACCAGGCTTATTAAAAAAAGTATGCTCAATTGTTTAACTCATCCTATGTGAGAGAGACAATCAATTAATTTGGGTTTATTTCAGGTACCATGAAGAGACAAGACAACGGCACTGCAATTGGACAGAGCTAAGAGTGTTAAGAGTCAAAGCAAGATTCTGCTAATACAGGTTTGTGTCTGTTTTTTTCCTTTTTCATACTTTTCCTCCTCACTTGCAGATCATTATATTTCTGTAATAGCTTAGCAGCCAGGAGAGACAGAGGAAATGGCAATTCCTAAGTAGAACTAGCTGGAGGAAGAGCTGCAATTGCTCTTGGATCACTGCTTACTGCAGGAATTCACCCTCTGAGTCTTTTGCCTTCTATTATTAAGTCTTCCTTATGTGAATATTGCCAATAAAGGTAACAAGTAGAAGTACATGTTCCACCTTTTGGAGAACGTGGCAGAACATCCAAAGGGCAATCCAGCTCTGCCTATTAGGTACAGTCCCAAACCAGTCATCCTCCAATTATGCTTTTTGCTATTGAGAAATCTAAGCTAAACCTGCAAGATTGAATAAATACAGCAAAATGGGAATTGTTTGGCTCTGTTCGTACCTGTGTAAGATTACCTCGCTCCTGGTAGGCGCCATATGGGTAAAGAAGAGCCTGGAGCTTTTTCTGGTTTAGTGTCTGTGCTCTTTTATAGTGTGGTCCCATTGAGAGGACATTAATAAAGCAGTTTTAGTTTGATACTGTTCAGCAGTATCTTGTAGTTCTGCAGACTGTGCCTCATTAGTATTTCTCTGAGCCTTTCAAACTGAAGGGCATGTTGTGAACTGCATCATTTTTGTAAGTAAAGCCTTATTCAGTCCCAAGACTGGCACCAAAAAGGTGGTATGTCTTTAAGTGATAATCGTTGGCCTGTCCTCAACCTCCCTCTGCTTATTCCTACAGCCAAAACAAGGTATTGCTTATTCAACTGTTTAAAGCTTAGATGTTTACAGTTTGGTTGGTGACTCTCTTTCTCCCCTGGAGGAATACATCCTGTGGAAAAATGGATATTAAGCTTTTTGAGGTAAATTGCTATAAATAGGCATACTTAATACAAAGCCTTTGTTCCTTTGCACAGGAAATACCTTGCAAAGTTACCTTTCAGATGTGTAGCTCATTCAGATGGTTCTCATTGGCTCTGGCTTGGCCTATATTATTTAATATTTTTTTTTCCTTTCTCCTGTAGACACGTTAATAAATAACAGATTCTTCCAGGTAACATAGGTTTTAAATGTAGCACTCTGTAATCTACCCCCTAGATGTCTTTTGTGCAACGTTAATTTTGAGTTTAGCCCATTTCAGCAGTGTGTGTGGGAGACAGCCATGATCTGAATGCTTTAATAAAATCACACCTCTGCTAATAATGCTTAGCCTCTATATGACATGTTCCTCCTGAAAGGTGCTCTACTACCATCTACTCTTTAGTCCAATAACTCATTATTTTAGGGTTAAAAAGGCAGTGGTACATTTTTTCAGAAGCATGCAGGTCATTCAGAAACTCAGAATATTATCCCCTCCTTCCCTCTGCCTCGAAATGGAATCTGTGGCCAAATTTTCACATGTATTTAGGCCTTTAGCAAGACCAGCTTAGAGAAAATTCAAGGAGCTAACTTAAGTGGCCCACATACGTTTTAAAATTGAACTGAGCACCTGAGGGTCTTTTGTACATGTATGAATAGCTTTGAAAATCCAGCCACAGGGCATTTTGTAGTCCCTCTTTCACCAACTTGCAATGACACCTAAGCTACTAAGAGCCAAGATCCCCTTACTGGTCTCTTCTCACAGGTAATTAAAGATAGAATGAGAGGGAATGGCTTCAAGCTGCAGCAGGGTAGGGTTAGGCTGGACATTAGGAAAGAATTTTTCCCAGAAAGAGTGGTCAGACCCTGGAATGGGCTGCCCAGGGGGGTGGTGGAGTCCCCATCCCTGACTGTGTTTCAGAGTGGTTGAGACGTGGTGTTGAGGGATCTGGTGTAGGGGAGAACTTTGTAGAGTGGGGCTGATGGTTGGACTCGATGATCCCAAGGGTCTCTTCCAACCTGAATGATTCTATGATTCCAAAATGAGGAATTTAAGAAAATAAATCATATGATACTTTTGGAAATTGTACTTTATGCATGTGCTGGGCTGTGATAAAGGCACGATAGGGGTGCTGTCATGGACAGAAGTAACAGTGCCCAGGAGCTGGGAAGGGTGCAGTAATGGTCGTGATGACTTTAGGTACTGAGGGAGGAGATGGTGACACAGTTGGGAGTGTGCAGGTTGTGGCTTGGCTGTGTTTTTTCTTTGGAGGCATGGAGTAAGCATAGTGAAGGGACAATGGCAAGGAACAGGGCAGCACCGATGGTGAGGGAGGAGATGTATGGCATGGCAAGTGCCTCAAGGAGGGACTAGCAACTGGGGTCAAGGTGAAGGAGGTGAGGGCTGGTCTCTTCTCCCAAGTCACAGGCCATGGGACAAGAGGAAATGGCCTCAAGTTGCGCCAGGGGAGGTTCAGATTAGAGATCAGGAACCATTTTATCCTGACCACGGTTATGAAGCCTTGGAATGGGCTGCCCAGGGAAAAGGTTGAGGCACCATCCCAGGACGGACCTGCTGGAAAGCACTTCTGAGGAGAAGGGTTTTTGAGGGTCCTGATGGACAGTAAACTATCCATGAGCCAGCAACGTGCCCTTGTGGCCAAGAGGGCCAATGGCATCCTGGGCTGCCTAGGGAAGAGTGTGGCCAGTAGGTGGAGGGAGGTCATTCTCCCCCTCTGCTCTGCACTGGGGAGGCCACAACTGGATCAGTGTCCAGTTCCAGGCTCCCCAGTTCAAGAGAGACAGGCAACTACTGGAGAGAGTCCAGTATAGGTCAGCAAAGATGGTGGAGGGATTGGAGCATCTCCCTGATGAGGAAAGGCTGAGAGAGGTGGGGCTCTTGAGCATGGAAAAGAGAAGGCTGAGGGGAGACCTCATGAATGCTTCCAAGTGTCTGAAGGGTGGGTTGAAGGAGGATAGAGCTGGACTCTTCTCAGTGGTTCCCAGTGACAGGACAAGGAGCAACGGGCACAAGCTGGAACAAGGGAAGTTCCATTGGAATATGAGGAGAAAGTTATTTGTGGTGAGGGTGGGAGAGCCCTGGCAGAGGCTGCCCAGGGAGGGTGTGGAGTCCCCTTCTCTGGAGACCTTCCAGTCCCTCCTGGATGCAGCCCTGAGTGCTGTGCTCTGGGCAACCCTGCTTTAGCAGGGGAGTGGGACAGGATGAGCTCTAGAGGTCCCTTCCAACCCTGTCAATTCCATGAATTGAGTGATTAACACCTACCTTAAGTGGCATGATAAAGACAGATACTGTGGGTAGAGAGCAAAGGCTGGCTGGGAGAGGAGGAGCAGGAGGAGGTAGGCAGGAAATGGGGCTGGCCAGATGAGGCAGCAAATACAGGTAGGAAGACACATATGTGGCAGGAAAGAGCAGCTAAGAAAAGAGAAAGCAGAAGGCAGACAGGTGTTGAGGGTTGGTTGTGACAAAGAAGGACAAAGCTGTGAGACCACAGAAGAAAGTGACAATGGGACAAGAATGCAGCAAAGGAAGCTATGAAATGGGATGGGGATGAGGGGAGAGACAGTGAAGGGAGTTCAGTGAGGGCAGGTGCCAGGCTAGGAGAAGCAGGGCAAAGCAGGGACTGATGAGGCAGTAAGGTAAGCAGCAAGTGAGATGATGTGTCAGCAAGAGAAGGCAAGGAAAGGATAAACAGGAATAGAGGACAGAAAGAGAGAAAGTGTAGGGGGGCTGAGGGAGGGGATGAGTCCAGCAAAGGCAGGCAGAGACAGAAGATATGGTAAGAGATGGCAGCAACAGAGGCTGTAAATGGCGGGGGGGATGAGAGAGGTGATGAGCAGGTCGATTGAGGTAACGGGCAGGGTAACAACTGAAGCCATGAAGGTGATGAGAAAAGTGCGACCATGCACTTTGCTGGCTGGAATTCACTGTGACTTGCAAAAAGTCCAGACTTGCTTCCTCCCTTCCTGACAGGAAGGGGAAGGATTGTACATACACACACACACATACATACTCAGTTTCAAATGGAATAGGGTGTTTTTTTTCTTAATCATTGTCTCCACAAGACACGGGATTTGAAAGCTACTGACAGCAAGTCTTAGTTTCTTCTAGGAACTCTGGGCTGGTTTTGAACTGAACCAAATCCTCGAATGTAAACATGTCAGCATTTCCCCATTGTCTGTGTTAATGAGCTGAGGTGCTTATTTCTCAGTCATTGTCTCTGCCCTTCTGTTAAAAGGAATTTGTTCTGTCATTTGCATGTCACAGACTGTCCCAAAACACCGTGCCAGCTTCCTGGCTTGAAGAAAGGTATAATCCACTAAGCAGGGATCTGGCTGGCTGGAAATGGACATTGTCTAAATCTGACTGTTAGCTGGCTGTTTAGCCAGCTAAAAACTGGCTATGAATGAAAAAGTAGTTGGACCCATTTTGTATTGGCCTGTCTGGTTCCTCAGTGCTGTGTTTCCTCACACATCAAACATGTAGTAAAAAGGGTAGAAGCATCATTGGCAAAAGCCACATCAAGGGTTTATAAAGAAGAAAAAATAATTTCTCTTTGTTTTGCACCTGAAGTGATACTGAGTTTTTCAAACTGGTCTCATAGATCAGTTACATTCAATGGCAGGCTCATATGCTTCATCACAAGAGGTGATTTCAGGGTTTGTCTAAAACTGAATCTCAGTAAGTGAAGCTTATCAGGCGACTTCCTAAGCAGGAGCAGCGAGGAAATAATCCAACTGGAGTTGACTCAGCCCTTTGCCCTTCTAAAGCTGATAAAGTGAATTGCATGCTGTGTGGCATGTTTCAGGTGAAACACATAGGCAAGCAGCCCTTTTACCTTTGCCTGGAAACCATGGCCCACATTTATATGAGCCCATCTAAGGAAAAGCAAGTAAGTTTTCTGTTAGGGATTTACAATGTTGTCCCATTTACTTTCTTCACTCGGGGGAGAAAGTGCTGCCGAGCCCATCTATGCTGAGTACAGAAACTGCCTTCAGTGACCATGTTCTTATCTTTGCCCCTCCTACGTATTTTATGGAATCATCAGCAACTCAGCATCGTGAAAAATGGTGTATGTGCCCAAGATTTCTCGATGGCCAGTTCCCCTTTGGTCTCTGTTTGGTGGCAGGCCTGCTCACCCATGGAAGAACCGGTGGATTCTGGTTGTGCCATGTGTATGTTGTGTATAATTAAGTACTTGGGCCACCTGTGGGGTGAGTGATTATAATACATTTATTTCCTGCATCAAAGAGAGCTCACATTTAATTAGTTTTTCCCATGTGAAACTGATACTGTGAGAAATTGTCAGGAAACTCATTTCAGATGGTGTACCATTGCCAGTCAAGCTTCTTTGAAAAACTTAAGAGAAAAGTTTATCAAATGTCAGGTTATTGCTGTTTTTCTGTCACTCTTTGCAGAAAAGTTGGAATGGAGGCTTAGCTCATTTTCTTCTGAAGTTACAACCTCTACTGTCAACGCATCCCCATATTTAAAATTTTGAGAGATTAAGGCAACTTTGCCCATGAGAACATAAGATAAAGGCGGTTTGGGGAGGGACATCAAAACTAAAGTCCAGTTTCTTCTTGAATTGTGTCCTACATTTTCATGCCTGCACCACTGTCAGAATATTAGATTTCCATTATAAGCTTCTTCACCAATCTGTCCCCTGTGCTAGTCCTTGTGAGGTATCATCCGTGTTCTCAGCTGACTGACTGGGTTGTAGGACAATCCAGGTTGAAAGGGACCTCAGGAGGTGTCTAGTACAACTTCCTGCTCAAAGCAGTGAACTGTGGCATCTGACTAGTTTGTTCTTCCTGTCATGTCTTGAAAACAAGCGAGGATGGAGAATGTATAGCCTCTCTGGGAAGCTTGCTCCGCTCTCTGACTATCCCCAGATGAAAACGTCATTCCCTTATATCCACTCTGAGCCTCTTTTCTTTCAACTTATGTCAACTATCCTGGGGGACCTCCCCTGAGCCTGCTGCAGTTCACTGATGCCTTTCTTGTACTGACGGGGTCCAAAACTGGACACAGAGCCTGGATGTGGTCTAACAAGCTGTGAGCAAAGGGGGAAAATTTCCCTTGGCCATGTTCATGTCAGAAGAGTCAAGGGTGCTGCTATGACACGTGGGCTCTCGTGTAGCTCCTTGCCTGCTAGGGTTGCTCCCAATGAGTACCCCCAGCCTGTACCATTGCAGGTTATTCAGCTGAAGTGTGCCATCTGGCAGAGGTAGTATCATGCTCATGATGTGGTGTACCCATCAGCTGGGTTCTAATCTGAGGCTCTCTCCTCTACCCAGCTTTTGATTTTTCCCAGAGCTGGTGACAATGTGGCTTTGCTGTCAGATCAGCCACAAATCAACCCATGGCAGAAGTCCCTTGGGGAAGTGAGGGAGAAGAGGTGAACAGGTAGACAAATGCCACATGCACACAGGCATCCTATTTTCTAGGCACCCTATTTCCCGGGCTAAAATTACAGCTGCAAGCACCGAGCCTTCTCCACAGAAACTCAGATAGAACCATAAAGCTAATTTATATTGACACTTTCTGCATTCAGAAGAAACATGTAGTTCCCAGTTCTTATTTTAAAAGCAATATTAAGATAAATCGATGCTCTTCTGCCTTGCAGAAGCTGTGGCTGGACAGAATGAACTGAGAGTGTTTTAACATAAAGTGCAAAGGAACAGTGTCAGTCACCTCAGTAGTATTTATTATTTCTGAAACAGTATATTTAGGACCAGTATCTCTCATGACTGTGTTTCAACCTGGTATCCCAAAGAAGTTGCTTGAAATAGATGAAATTACCTCACCCTGGGTCTTGTCTTATCAAGAAGAAATATCCTGTCAAGTCATTTTCTGGTCTGGCCCTTGCAAGGTCTCTGCTGTTCCTCTACTATTCCTGTTTGGGGAAAATATTAGACTTTATCTGTCAGTCCATGAGTTAAGATATGATCCCCACCAGTGTAAAAGTGAAATTGGAAGCAGCTGATCCTTTGCTCCATAAATAAGCAGACAACCTCTGAGAGTCTCAGAGGAGAGATCACCAGTACCCAGGTAAATTATGAGCAAGATCAAGAAGAGCTTTTTCACAACTGGCTGAAATCACAGGGAGCTCAAATTAACATGGAAACACCAATAAATAAATAAAATTTAACATAAAATGGAAGATGAGGGCACTGTGCTTGCACTGTGAACAGGCTGTCATGCAGTAACAAATGGAACTGTAATGACAAATAGGAATGGGGTGGTAAGTTGTTCTCAGATGCATCTAATCTAGCTATTTAGATGATGAGCCATATAAATCCTTGTTGTGTCACCCAACCCTCCGTGCTGCCAACACTGTGATCGGGATGATGTTAAACGTCAAGGAATTTGTTCGTTCATTACATGATAAGATGACAGCTTTACTTCAAAAGCTTCCTGATAAAAGGGACACAAGGCATGTTTCTTGATTCATGCTGGAATAATTTATTCAGCACAGATGCTTTCCTCCACTTGCAGAACCGCACTGTATTAATTTATACATATGAAAAAAAGCACGTGTGACCATTCTTTTGAAGCAGAAAAATTACAAAGTTGGTGCTAAAAGCAACCCAAATCCAGCACATTCAGGTTTTGGAACCAGTTAAAGACCTGTGCAAGTTTCAAAATATCTACATAATGGTATGCACGGGGAAAGATTTGGCTAACTTGTGCTGATGTTTAGTTATCTTAAATACTTGGGCTGTACATCTGTGAAGCCCATTTATTGACAAAGACTTTAAGAGACTTTTGCATGTAACAGAATGATGAATATATTGAATTAAACCATCCAGAAGATTTTAGGATAAAGTTGAATTAGCTCCATTAGTCCCAAAGTGATTGAATTGAAAGAATTTTCTTATAGACCCGGAGTAATAAGAGCTTTTTTAAAAATCCAGCAGCTATTATCTCTTAGATATGTATGACTTGAATGTTTTGTAATGAATCTGTGAAATGTATGAGTTAAACTGACAGAAGAATGCAATTTTTATTTTACTGCCGTCGTCTTCTACTGCTTTTTCCTCTTTTCAGAACACATAGAATTATGAAACCGCTAAAACAAGGGCTTTGTTTCTGAATGTGATGTCGTCATCTGCTTTTCCTGATAAAATGGGTTACTGCCCCCAAGGGCACTCTGCCTAGTGACCCCCAAGGGCTACGTATGCTGCTGTGTTGCATGTCTGCTCGTACCCAAATGAGATAGCTTCACTGCAGCTCTGATGTGATCTATTATGGTTTGACCAGTTAAAAAAACACTTGTAATGGGCAAGAGAGCCTGAGAAAGCCAGGGCACGAGTGGTTCCTTAGTAGGTGGCAGAGCAGCAGGCAAGAACCCAGCCCAAGGGGCCCCCAGGAGCCCTGGGCAGGGGCTGTGCTCAGTGCTACAGAGGACAGGAACAACTCCCGGGGCCACCCTGGTGGGGGACCCGCCTGGGAGTCTAGAAAGCTTCCTTCCTCCAGATGTGGGGCACGAGGGCCATCTTCATGCAGCAGGAGGCCCCTGGCCAGAATGGCCCAANTCCCTTGGTCTTGCCACAGCTATCCAGATGAAAAAGCTTTTCATCCTTCAGGTGAATGTGGCTCCACCGGGACCTGGCCTTGCAGCAGAGAATTTCCAGCAGCCTTGTCCAGCCTCTGGTCTTCCTCCCTGAGCTCCCTCAAAGTAATTCCACTGGAGCAACTCCTTCAGCCTGGGGACCATTCCTATCAGCCATCCCTTCTCTGTGACTGAGGCCACCCAGCGAGGAAGACCAGGGACTTGATCTGGCTGGACACAAACCCAGGGAGCGTGAGGGGGGATGATTTTGGGAGCCACAGGCTGAAGGAAAGGCAGATTGAACCAGAGGCACAGGTTGGGATGGACAGTGCCAGCAGATGGCTGTGGAAATACGACAGGCTTTGAAGGACGTGGGAGTGGAGGTTACGCTGGTGTGGTGGAAAGTTTGGTCATTTTCAGACCTAGAACATTTAGATCTGTGCCCAAAGCACAGCCAGGCAAGCCATGACTCTTCCAAACGGGGAGAACAGCCCATTGCAGCTATTGCTGTCACACCCCCTTGTCCCACCAAAACCAAGGTGGGCAGCTCCTCTGCTAAACACACCCATTGCCCGTGGTTATATGGGATGCAAAATGTGCTTCAGGCCTTGCGTAAAAGTGTCACAGCTCCTTTGTGACTTTAACCTTTCTGGGGGTTATTTGCCTCCCTCGCTTTGTGGGAAGCTGTTCAGATCTTATCTAACCTCCTGGAAAAAGTCCCTTTTCCTTTAGGATTTAGTCTATCTGTCACCTATTCTTGTCATTCCTTACGTTGGTGCCAAAATTCATCTGTACAGAGGACATTGGTAAATAATGGCATTGATACCATGGACATTCATTTGGATGAGGGGATGCCCCAGGTGAAAGAAAGGCTTTTGGTTTCCTCTCCATGAATTTTGCTGGGATGTTGAGAGCACACAGGATTTCCTCACCATTCCTTACCAGGGCACCAAGGGACATTTGCCACTACCCTGTTTATGGTGAGGTCGTCTTCTTGGGAAGGACTGAAGGTTTTTGTGTTCTTGACATCTTTTTCTTTGTACTTCTGTAGTTCTTCTCCTTTGGCCTTCATCCTTGATACCTTTCTTGGAGGTGATGGCAGCCCTCTTAGCCTTTGTCTTGCTGCTGCTAGTAATCTTCTTCCACACACCCCTTATCAACTGTTGAATCCGTGTTTTCCTTCATCTGAGATGGAATTTGTCTGTCCTGAACCCAGGGAATGAGAAATTTTCCCAGTGGTAAAGGTGAGTTCAGTTCTATTCTATTCAGCAGGCAAGATAATATCGGGAATCTTAGGTCATGAGAATGAGTTTGGAAGTGGGTCAGCATTGCTATCTGATTTACTTGTGTTTTTTTTTCTAATTGTCATCAGGGTGTATTAGATTTGGGGGGTTGTTTGCGTTTTGGTGTGGAGCTGTTGACTTTGGGTTGAGGGCGGGAAGCTGCTGGTTGAAGTCCTGTTGGTATACTGACTGGTGGTCTCATCTAGCAGCTTGCAAGCCCCATTTACACCTGTGAGTAATAAACAGTATTCTTCATTCCAAAGATGTTACTATGAAAATAAATGAAACATTACAGGTATATGTACTGGCAAGTAATTTCGTATCTAGCCAGGAGGTCTTTTTTTTTTTTCTCTTCTGGAGCTAGAGCTGCATTTAATAATAAGAGCTGTCACCTTATTATCTGAAGTCCTATAAATTTTAAACATTAGCTCATGCAGTTTTATTTTTAGCCTATGACCAAGTTTTTCTTCCTGATGTTTTTTGTATGTGAATCAGGTCTTAATATTCACATTACGTAGTCTGAGTGTCTTGCATGATATCAGGAGTTGTAGTTTACATTCTGTTAGTCACCCTTGGCTGCTTTGTCTTCGTCTAGGCACGGACCCAGAACTCTCTCGCACCAGAGGTGTCTCTGAGGGAGGGTCTGGGATCTGCTAGATATAAATTGTTATTCTTCACTGCCTTCTAAATGTGAGCTTGCTGAGGGAGGAAGGAAAGGAGGGAAGAGCTACAGAAAATGGTCTGTGCAAGGTGGCCTGGGCACAGCTGAGAGTCCTTAGGTTCAAGTCCAAGGTATGATACAAAAGTCCTTTGTGACCTTTTGAAGCTGCCTTTACCTGTGCCTGCCAGAGATCTTGCAATACTTTGGAAATGTTCCCAAGCTAGCTAGGTGCTAAGATGAGGGCTGCTATTCACACAGCTCTCCACTTAGGCTATTTAACCCCTAAGCAAGAAGCAGGGTATCTTCTAGGCTCAGTTTTCTCTCATCAGTGCTGCACCGTATTTGTAAACATCCCCTGAGGTTCTCCATGCTTCAGCCTTTCTCTGTGAAATCCTCCTTCTCTGATCACAGGTTTTCTGATGAACCACAGAGAGAGGTGCTGTTTCTCACTGTGCTCGGATGGCACCTAACAATGAATGTCATAATCTCTAGCCCAACGGTGTGATACAAATAAACAGGAGTGATTTGCTGTTATTTGCCTGTATTGCTCTATCAGCCAGAGATAGCCAGCCAATTTTTACACCCTTCAGAGTGAAAACACGGGTAAGCTTGCAGGCAGAATGATAAGACTAGATTGGATTAATCTTTCAAGGAGGATAGCAGGATCTGTATCACTTATCAGACATCTGAAGTGGTCTGGATGAATTGTCTTGTTCCAGTAGCAAGATAGATGAAAGGTAAAAAAAAACAAGGAGGAAAATCAGACAGAATCACTTAGATGGCATAACGGTGACCATCAGCAAGTCAAACACCACTGGCTATAGTTCTCCTTCCCCACAGCACCTGGCTGGCCTGTAAGCCTTTCTGTTACCTGTCCCAAGATGGAGCAGGAGCCAGGGGTGCTGACAGACACGTGCCAAAAGAACCTCTGTTGTCAGGTACTTCTGAACAAGGGAAAAACACAAGCTGTGGTGCCTTCTCAGTGAATTCTGCCTCTAGCATGCTGACTGAGTACTTTCCTCACTCTTAAAGCCACCTTGTTCCCTCTGTGTCTTTTCAATGGTCTGCAGTTACTCCTATTTTGTTCTGAGCTGAGTCTGAAGTTCACAGAATCACAGAATGCTATGGAGTTGGAAGGGACCTCTGGAGATCAAGTCCAACCCCCTGCCAGAGCAGGTCCGCCCAGAGCAGGTTGCACGGGAACATGTCCAGATGGGGTTGGAATGTTTCCAGAGACAGAGACTTCACCACCTCTCTGGGCAACTTCTGCCAGGGCTCTGCCACCCTCACAGGGAAAAGAAGCTCCTGCTCATGCTTAGATGGAACTTCCTATGTTCAAGTTTATGCCTGTTACCTCTTGTCCTGTCCCTGGACACCACTGAAAAAAGACTGGCTCCTTCCTCCTGACACCCACCCTTGAAGTATTTATAGGCCTTGATCCCCCCTCAGCCTTCTCTTCTCCAGACTGAAAAGACCCAAGTCCCTCAGCCTTTCCTCCTAAGAGAGATGCTCCAGGCCCCTCATCACCTTTGTGGTCCTCTGCTGTACCCTCTCAAGCAGTTCCCTGTCCTTCTGGAACTGGGGAGCCCACAACTGGTCCCAATGCTCCAGATGGGGCCTCCTCAGGGCAGAGCAGAGGGGCAGGATGACTTCCGCTGGTCATGCTGTTCTTGATGCCCCCCAGGAAGCCATTGGCCTTCATGGCCACAAAGGCACATTGCTGGCTCGTGGCCATGCTCTTGTCTACCAGGATGACCATGAGCCAGCAACGAGACCATGTCTCAGGTTAAAGTGAGACAACCTGATGCTGGTTCAGAAGCTTGTGTTGACAGCCCGCTCAGGAGCTATTCTGCCCCTTGCCCTCACCCTCTCTGCTTCCTGGTACTGTCAAGTATTCAGCTGATGATTCAGAATCCCAGAACGCTATGGGGTTGGAAGGGACCTCTGGAGATCATCTAGTCCAACCCCCTGCCAGAGCAGGTTGCACAGGAACATGTCCAGGCAAATTTTGAATGTCCCCATCACAAGCACAACGGTGAATAAAGCAGAAGGGGAAGAGACACAGCACTCACCATACAGCCTAATGGCTCGCATTCCTAAAAGCCACCTGCCCTTCCAGCAGTTAACTGCATGGTGCTCTACCCCTAGCAGCCTGAGCCATGCTGGAGTTCTATTTACAGGATTTTGATCTTATTTTAGGCTTTTCTGAATTATAACCCAACAGCTGTTGTTATGCTGCAGACCCAAAGGTCACAAGGGCGTGCTACAATTATGAAAGATTAATGAGCCGCTTCATTAACCTTTGCACTTTTGGCTACTTGGAAATATCTGTGTTATTTTCAAGAAGGAGGGGGGAAAAAAGTGTTAGTAAAAGGAAGCAATATACTTTGGTGAAAAAAAGTTAGTGCTGTTTTTACTTTACCTTCTCTCTCTCCTCATGCCTTCCACTGCGTTCTCCTTTCCCTGCTTTCTCCTTTCTCTCCAGGCCTGCTCTCACACCCTGTGGAGAAAAGCTGGGTCTCAGTAGTGGAGGGAGATCCCACCAACAGTGGTCTCACCAACAAATCACCCAACATTCAGATTTTAGTTGGGGAAGTTTGTACTCCTGTGACTGTGTTTTTAATCTTCTTTTCTCTCATTCTGTGACAGTTTTCCAGCATCCCCCATGATTTAATGGTGATTTTAGAGGCCAGTTTATTGTAGGTAAAAGGAGAAAGGCAACTTTCTATTCATGTAGCTGCTTTATGACTGCTCTAAAGGAGTAGGAGAACAACTCTCAAATACATATCTAAGAATGGAAGAGTTTACTTTCTGAGACTAAGTGTTCTGGACTGCAGGACAGTTTTAGATGTTGTTAGAGATTTGTTTCTGTAGTGAAGAACATGAAACATGAACAAATGAGAAAAGACACAGTAATTATAACTTCAGGCAAGTGGATATCTTGCTGTGCTCAGTTTTTGCCTTAACTCATGTTCTAGTAGTTAGTTGATTTGATACTTTTTTGCAATATTGTACTTCAAATTTTTGTCAGAATGAAAATTCAGTGGATTGAGCATTGTATATAAAATTCTCCCCAAGTGCTAAATCTTTTTTTGAATCGGTAAGCCTTGGATTCCTAAACCATTTAGGTGCTCTAAAATCTCTCCTGTAGTTTATTCTCTGAAGGGGTTACAGCCCTACCTTCCAAAAGCTAATAGTTCAAAATTAGACGAGATAGCAAAATAATTGATGTGAGCCTTATTTCATGGAGGGGAAAAGTCAAAGCCATATTAAAAAAGCTTTCATGCATGTTTAAGTGCATCATTAAAAGCTAAGTTCCATCTTTTCCTGCTCTTCTCCCTCTGTTAACTCAAAGACTGGTCTATCCATGCCCATGCTTGACTTGGACAAGAGATGCCAGGCTGAGCTCCTGTTGCCAGAGTCCCTGCTGCTATAATCACAAGCTGATCTGTCTCTTCTCCATACTAATTTTATTTTCCACATTAAGGAAACATCCAAGAAAGTGATATTACAGTGTCCACAGCAAGGTTGGGAAGCTCTGTAACCTCTTCAAAACAGGAAGCTTTGCCTTTTTTACTTGTCTGTGGGACCTCATGTCCTCACTGGGCTTGTGTCAGTCACATACTGTGGTTTTATGGGAGTTGCTCTTCTCCTCCCAAAAAAAAAACCAAAAAGGAAATACTGGTGAACTGTAACTCCAGAATATTGCTCTGTGCTCAGTAATGGACCTGTTTCTTGATGGGGAGAGATGGGATTGGGAAAACGCTGAAGAATGACTTCCAGAAGTTCCCTAAACTTGAGGGGCACAATGCCCACTGGATGGGTGTTGGGTGTAGATCACACTGTCCTTGAACCTCACTCCTGTGACAACCTCCAAGCCCATCCACCCTGATTGAGCTGAGGCTGTATCGCCACATCCCAGATGTTTCCTTTGTATTTTAGTTTCCTGATTTGCTTTGGACATGGAGACTCTGTGTGAATGAAAACCCAGCTCTTAAGGCTGAGGTTCCAGAGGGTGATGCCCAGTTCAGCTTGCACAAGTTTCACCAAAGGCTGTAGGTAAAATCCCAGCCTCGCTGAGATGAATACATAAAGCTCCCCCGGGGGAGGACACGTCAGGCTCAGATCTCATTCCATAAGAGCAAAGGTCGATAGCCCTTTTCATTTGCCAGATGAAGTCCTAAATAGATGATTTCATTCCAAATCTACACATATGCATACGTTAATAATTTAGCTAGTACCTGACACATGCAACACGTAGTTACGACCTGATGAAGGATCATGGAGTCTGCAGAAAGGCTAATGCGGTTGAGCGTTAACAAATTATTTATTACAGGAGCATCAGGCCATGTGTTGCCTTGCCAAGGCCTGCTCAGAAATGCTCATGAATTGCCTGTAACTGGTGTGCCTAATCTCCCACTTCAAATCTAGGGCTTTTCTTCATCCTGGTTTTTGTTTTTTGGTTTTTTTTTTTGCTGTAAATATGCCTTTCTTTTCTCTCCTCACACAGGAATTGGTGAAGGTCAAACGTCAGCCCCTCTCTTTATACTGGACAATTTAATGTCTATAGCGATGAACTCTATATTGAACGCTTGTCTTAGTTCAAGATGTTTCTAACTTGGGCTTTTCACAAACTGTTATTGATCTCCACCTCCAAAGCAGTAAATCCTTTTATGTAGTAATTCCATAAATACAGCAGAGTTGGGGGTGTGTGTGTGTGTGTGTTTGAATCTTCATTTGATCAAAAAGTTCCAAATCTCTCAGATAAATCTATAGCTCTGTGTCAGCTTTGCAGGTATTGAATCATCTTTCCTTGGACACTAAATCAAATGCCTTGAGTTTATGCTAATTTTTTTGGTGTGCTTCCATGACACCTGTCGTAAGTCTATTGTCCTCAGGTGACTGTCAGTTAAATAATAATTTGCATTTATCATTATGAGAAAGAGGTTATCCACTTAATAAATTTAACTAACTCTTTTTCTCTTTTAATTTATGGTCACAGACAGCTATAATTTCAGGAGAATGAAGGGGGTAAAGTAATCACCTGAGCCTACCTAATGCCTTCCCGTAAATTTCTTTTAAAATGGATTAGTAATTTCTAATCCCTATTTATTATGACTATTTTATAACAAATTCCATTAGTATCTTCCTTGAAAATGTTCAGATTGGGTGAAATTAACCTCTTACAGGCACAAAAGGAGGTGCTTTTGGATGCTTGGATGCAGGGGCTGAAACTGATTCCTAAATTGTCTTTTTGGCTCCTTGTTTATCAATAGTTGGACTCAATGATACCAAGGGTCTCTTCCAACCAAAATGATTCTATGATCTGCACAGCAATAGGGGAAAAATAGCTGCTTTGTCACCTTTAGGATAGGGAGCCACTTCTTAAATTTGGTAACTGATGCCTGGCTGTAATCTGCACATTTTTACTGGTAACACAATTGTCCAGCTGCCTGGAGCGTGTCCTGTCTTTGCCTCTATAAAGGCTTAGCTGGAAACCACATTGCAGAGATGAAGACAGTTGTGGGGGCTTTCTTTCTGGAGAAATGAACTGTCATCAGATGGCAAATATATCTCTTCTATTGCACATCTCTTTTATCATTTGCTGCAATAAATGAATAAATGTTCAAAAAGACGTTGTGCAAACTGCCTCGGAAAGGTAAGCGCAAATCGGAAACTTTTGGCTCCGCTAGGCATTGGAAACACGGATTCATTAGCAACACTGCTTTGGTGGCATTTTATCATTTCCCCTACTTCTAAGGCCTCATCTGTATTCCACAAAAAACACTCCACCTTTCTGCTTCTGTCCCGCAGAGACAATCTTATGCCTGTCTTTCTCAGCTCCATAGGCGCATTGTCCTAATCTGAAAGATATAATCTGAGTAAAACACAGAGGAGCTGGTTTCAGTTGGAATTTGACTTTGAAGTTTGCTGCTTCTATTTCAGACCCTGAGAAAGGGGATTTGTGCCTGAAAGTTTGTGTCTGTCTCACTGTTTTTGTTTCAAATCTCTCATCTCTTCCTTCTAGCCTTGGCTTCTTTATCTGTTAGCACGTCCCAGCTCCTGCAATACTCCTACTGCCAAAAGAAGAGAGGAACTGAAGACTGATGTCAAAAATATCAAGTTGCACAGGGCCTTAGATTTGCATCATGTACCGTTCATTTGGATATTCGTATCACTTTGTGAGCTCCATCCAGCTTACTGTTGCCCATGTGGTTTTCCCTTCGATATTCCTGCAGTCTCCAAAGGCTTTTTTCTGAATTTAAGAAAGTGGCTTATTGGCCAGATGAAACAACATGGCCCTGACACTTAGATAAATCTAAGGTCGTGCTAGGTCATCTTTCCCAGATGCTTTCAATATAAAACAAAAAAAAAAAGCCTTCTCAGTTTACCAAACAATCCCTAATTACTCTTTAACATCCAGTCTTTAATGCTTTGAGTGTTTTGTATTGGAACAAAAATGTTTTCTGGATGATTTACGTTAGTTGTGGAGCTCTCTGCTGCTTTCTGCATGCCTCCTTATTCCCAAGTGTGAGGTGAATGAAATTGTTTTATCACAATAAAGCCAGTGGTTTTCAAATAGCAGTCTATCGTTGGTATTGGCTTTGTTGCATCTTTAATGCAAGGCTTGAGAAGTGCATAGAAGCCTACAAGAAAGGGTGTGTGATAATAATTCTTCCTTGGTTTTGGCTGGATCTTAGGAAGAATGACTTGACTGACAGAGTGGTCAGGCACTGGAACAGTCTGCCCAGGGAGGTGGTGGAGACACCATCCCTGGAGGTAGTTAAGAAGGGCCTAGGTGTGACACTTGAGAGCATGCTCTAGTGACTGAGGTTGTAGGGAGTGGATTGTGGTTTTGTGTATGGTTGGACTCAGAGGTCCTTTCCAACTGCAACAGTTCTGTATTTCTGTGAAACACTCTTTTAAATCTGTTGTAACCAAGAGCCCATTTGCATGGTGCTTTATGCTACTTTCTGTTTACTTGCTGTTTATGTGATTTGAATTATTTTTTTTTATTCTGCTTATGTCTGGGGCCTGCCAAACAGTGGAATCCCATTAACCCTTCTACAGCAAAGAAACATGCACAAAGAGCCAAAAAACAATAAGACCCCTGGGCTGACCTGCAGCTTGGCTCACGTGGACCAAGGCAGTGATAGCCCCTTGGGAAACTGGTGTCAGTTTCAGTTGGATCCTGTCAGAAACTGCACATAATACCAAGGAGCAAGAGTACAGATATCAGGAGCAAACTACTGAAGTCAGTGGTTTCCCTGCACAGGAACTGGTATGACTTCCACTTTGGCTATAAAATCACTGTATGTCAAGGAGGTGGTGAAGTCAAGGCATACAAAACTACTTTGGTTGCAACAAGGGGTGGACCTCTTAGACTGCACCTTCTTTAACAGTGTTAACTACCTTTTGGTTAGTTTTATTATAATGTCAAAATAAAGGTTTTCCCTACTGAAGCTCAAACCATCTATTTATTACTGTTTCTCATGGAAAATGTCAATGACAATGGATGGATTCCTGCAATGCACTTCAATAAAGCGTGTGGTGGTACAAAACTACTGTGTCAAAGAGAAAAAAAACTGCTGTGCTTTAGCTCACTTAAGTGCTGCTTGGTGGCTTTTGATGCATGATCACATTAAGACCCTGTGCTTTAAGCCACCGATATCTTTTTCAAAATTCGAGCAGTGTGCCTCTGTCTTTTGAACATCCCTTGCAGTGTTAGATGCTGAGAGCATCTGAGTTCGGGTCTTGCAACTTCAACCTGGCAGCCCTTAAAATTTGCCCTCCTCAAAACCTGTCTTGTCAGTTGTCAGGGAGATTTAGAGTTAGAAGTAAACAGAGTTGCCAGGACCATTTAACTTTTTCCTTTAGGTGATCCTTAGGGTGACGTAAAGAGACGGCAGAATCTGTTATCCATTTCCAGTCCTTACATACCTTAGGTAGTTAATACAGGACTTGTTTACTTCTGGGGGGGGGGAGCTTTGTGATGTTTAGTCAAATACTTTTATTACAGAATCACAGAATATCAGGGATGGGAAGGGACCTTGAAAGCTCACCCAGTCCAATCCCCCTGCTGGAGCAGGAACACCTAGAGCAGGGCACACAGCAACGCCTCCAGGCAGGTTTTGAATGTTTCCAGAAAGGAGACTCCACAATCTCCCTGGGCAGCCCCTGCCAGTGTTCCCTCACCCTGAAGAAGTTTTTCCTCATATTTAAGTGGAACCTCTTCTGTTCCAGCTTGCACCCATTGCCCCTTGTCCTGTCATTGGATGTCACTGAGAAGAGCCTGGCTCCATCCTCTTGACACCCTTTAGATATTTATGAACATGAATGAGGTCGCCCCTCAGTCTCCACTTCTCCAAGCTCAAGAGACCCAGCTCCCTCAGCATTTCCTCATATGGGAGATTGTCCACTCCCTTCATCATCTTGGTAGCCCTGTCCTGGACTTTCTCAAGCAGTTCCCTGTCCTTCTGGAACTGAGGGGCCTAGAACTGGACACAATGTTCCAGATGGGGTCTCACCAGGGGTCTTTCCACCTACTAACCACCTCCTTCTAATACACCCCAAGATGCCATTGGCCTTCTTGGCCATGAGGGCACAGTGCTGGCTCATGCTGCATGGCCTTTATTGTTCATCTGGTGTTCAGTAAGCTGTTTTTATGTCATCTGCTGCTTCTGCCATAATATTTTTGAAATGATTTACCCATTTCAGCTCTACTTGTTTACATGAGTAGATCTCTTAGAAATCTCAAGTCCCCACAATCTTTCAATCTTTGCGGTGAGAGGAGGCTGGGGAGGAGAAACGAGGTAATTGTTTTGGTTTGTGTTGACAAAAAAATCCTCAAGGAAGCTTATTCATGAATCCATGGAAAACAGGCATTTGCTCTTTCTGGCATTCAGAAAGAAGTTAGGGTGTTGTTTTTTTTTCTCGTGTTCACGACTGAGAATAACCTGCCCTCACAGTTAATCTTTTCCAGGCACACAAGCACGTGTCATCACACTGACTTGATGTCTCCACGCAGTGCACACCCAGCTCTCCCAGCAGGCTCCACCGAACGTATTTCCTCAGCCTTTTATCGCTTTAGTTGCCCTCACTGGATTCTTACCGATTTATTTTATATTTTGGGTTGAAGCCAGTGCTTTTCCACTGGCACCAGCTTGACTCACAAAATAAATCTTGGCATAACAGAAAGGAAGGGAGCGGGCAGCACCTGAGTGGCATGTACGGTTGCAGACCTGGCCTCGTAGAGTTGATATAAACCAGCACTGTTATGACTCCCTTGATTCCTGGCTCAGTAATGCTACTGTTTATGCATTTCAAACCAGCAATCGCCTCTTTTTGCAGCAGTAGCTTCACACTTCATGCTTGTTTGCAGTGAATGGGCTCAGGCTCTGTAGGGATCCCTTGATGAAGCTTTGGTGTGGTGAAATGCTTCAGGTGGGCTGTGTTGGATCATGGCCCCAGCCAGTGCTTGCCGAACAGAGCCTGCCTCTCTCCCCAGTGAAGTATCTGGAGCATATGGTTGGTTTCTTCTAGCTCTTGCTGCAGTTCAGCTGCCTCCTTCGCTGTTTTAACTGCTCTTCTTAGTGTGTCTTAGGATACTTCAGCTAAATGGCCCAGTCTGGTTGCCCACAGTTAGACATTTAAAGCATTAACCAAGCACTAGGAAAGTGGAATGACTTTTATTGTAATTCTCTTTTCCCTTAGTTTGTTTACAGTCAGTAAGGATTCCTGAGTGCTCGAGAAGTCTGAACGGTTTTTGGCATATGAAGCTTAAGACTTCAGCCTTGAAATTGTCAGCAAGTGGAATTTAGGAAGAAAGTAAGCTTCTCAGCTGCAGGTCCCAGCTGGGGCAGTGGGAAAAGAGAACCTTGATAAAGGTAAGAACACGGCAAATCCGTTAATGTGCATATACTATGTGTTACATCACGCCACTGTAAAGCTCTGGGTTCAGAGACTCTGTAAGTCGATCTATAAAGACCAAGAAAGTTGTCACCCATTAGTTGAAATGTCTGTGTGCATGCACTTAGTTATGAGAAACTGGAGGTGAGAGCCGACAGTCCATCCCACCTGTGAAAATCACACCCTTCAAACTACTCCATTGGCTTGGTCAAGGGGAGCTGGGGAAGTGCTACCGCAGCCCGATGGGTATTGAACCCCAAGTAGAACTTGGGTCTTTAGAACAAGTTCAATTTTTATTGTGTTCCTGGGGTACCAGAGAAGGAAAAAAGCCTTAATTGCTTCCCTAGTTGGACTGTTGAGACTTCTCCTACATAATTCAGAAGTGACCTCTTACTTCCTGAGCTAAGGATTATGCCTCCCGAAGGGCGGCTCCTGCTGGAGCTTGCAGAGATTGCTGATTCAAAGACATCACTCCAACGGGCAAGTCTGCCAGACTGGAGATTCCTGCTGTTTGATGGAGTTACTCCTTGCACAATGTATTACTCACTGCTTTGTCTAACGCAATGACTTTCTGAACTGCTTTCTTTGTCAAAACTGTGTTTGTAGATGCCTACAGATAATATATAAAAATTGAAATGTAGCATGTACAGACTCTTGTTTGTTTTATGGTATGTGTGTGGCCTGGGTGGGAAGTTCTGCTTTTTTCCTGAAAGGGACAAAAGCAGCCTTCCATTACCTAAAATGTTTTTTCCAGAAGTTCAAATGGATGCTTCCCAAAGTCTGCCTTCTTTTTCAAACAGGCTCCCCATCCATAGTGGATGTCACCCCTTGGTGATTTACCACCGTGCTCCATAGATGGAATAGCCCAGCCAGAAGATCTAGCCTGCAGCTGCAAGAGGGCAGCAAAGCTACAACTCCTGTGCAGCTTAACAGCTACATTTATGAGCAAAAATTTTCATTTTCTTGAAACACCCATATGTTTTCCATCTTCCAGGTACTGCTCATAACAATACTGCCTTTTTGTAGATGAAATTCAAGGCCTGGATTGAGCAGAGCTCAGGAGAGCCATAGAGTGAGTTTGCAGTTACAGGACGTGCTTTTCTAGCACAATGTACCTTGCAATCTGCGGTCACTTTTTAAGCAAGTAATTAAGCCACAAGGCATTACTGCGAAGTGTGTGAGAATAATTATACCCATTTAACAGATGTCTGAATGGAAACAAAGCAACATAGAAACAGGTAGTTCCCTGGAGAGCTATAGGACTGGACTTGTTTCCAACTGCTGTATCTTAGTCTCTTCCATAGCACAGCCTACTCTGGTCCAAATGCTCTTTTTACAATTATTCCTGGTAGATCAACTAAAATACATATGTGTATTCACCCTCATGATCTAACAAGCAAATGCTAGATTAGCCTCTTTGCCCTCGAAGACTGGCCATCTGAAATTGCTGTTTTTCCCTTGGCTGGTGACCTGGGGAACACCCTGGGGACAGTGTGTGGCAGAATGTCTTATGCTCAGTGAGAGAGCGGAATGTTTAGCATCTTTGGGCTGATAAAATGAGTTTGTCTGCTCTGGACTGGTGAAGAGGAAGCCTTTGAAAAATGCTATTCCTGGTGGCGAGTAACTGTTGTATTATCCCAAGTGCCTTGTTGCTAGGTGTTTGTTGTGTCTTATTTGGGTTGTGGCTGAGGTTTTATGATGTGGTATGCCGCCTCTCAAGAAGAATCAGCATGGATTACTTTTTTTCTTTCTTATCTCTCTACCCTGTATTTTACAATCCAGTTCCACCATATGCATCTGAAAAAAAAAAGCCCTTTCCTTCAGATGATGCAACCATTATTTTTTTTTCTGTAATTTTGCAGTACAGCTATTTGAGCATCTCACTCATTCTTAGAGATTTATTTACCCAGAAAAAAGAATCGTCGTTAATGGTTAGAGCCTCTAACTAAAAGCTGTTCTATTTTGCATTACTGTAACACCCTCAGGTCTCTTAGGAGATCTTGCACTGGCCTTCATATTACACGTAGGTATTAGAGACAAACAGCAAGATGCCATTTACCATTCCACTCCCCAAAGAGCCTTCAACCTTCTTGTTAGTTGCCTGACTCCTATGCTCATTACTTTTGTCTTTTTTCCCCTCTCATCCATATGCAGTTTATCCTTCTTTCTATTTAGCTATTTTGGCTCCTAGGACTCATCCCTACTGTGGTAGTGGCTGAAAGCAGCAGTTCTGTTATTCTGGCACTACTGTACAAATATCACAGCCCCAACCTGAAGGACTTACAGTTTAAGATATGGGTTTGCTTCTGGGATGGGTTTATTTCAAGAGGGAATTGTGCCTGAATATGAATGGAAGGCAGTAGAGTTAGGTTAGTTTTATATTAGTTTTACTGCAAAAACAAGGTTTCATATTCAAACCTACATCTCTCTTATTTACTTTCTCTTTATAGCCATGTAATTCCATGTACTCTGAGAAAATGAATTTTGTCTCATGCTAGCATTAACAATAAGAGAAATACATGCAAGCAAGATGTTACACAGGTAAACACTACAGCGTACGGCCCTTAGAGGATACGCTAGAATGCAAATGGTACGCTTCAGATGCTGAAAAAGAGTGTAAGGTGTTTAGAGTTTGTTTTTTTCTTCTCCTCAATTTAGTCCAAAGCACCCAAGATGCTCAGTGGGTCTGTTGCTCTAAGATCGATTATGCAACGCCGTCTCCTTAGGAGAGGGAAACACTTGCCTGCAACTATACAGAAGTCAATTACGTGTGATTGCAGTTGGATTTCAAAACCAGCCTCCTACACACACAACATAAACATTCTCCCTCTCCTCTAGGTGGATGCAGTTCAATGAGGCTCCCGATTCACACTGGGTGGTAGGAGGCATGCTGGAACAGGGACCTGCCGCTGCAGCCTGTGGGGTTGCACTCCTTCCCCGCAAGAGGAGGGTGTCCCAGGAACCCAAGAACACGGTGCAGAGCTTTTATGGTTAGTACTGTGGGTTTTGTTAATGGCCCCACTGATAATTGTGACATTGGCCAATCAAAGCTGCCTTTGCCTCCTGATTGCCAGACCCTGACTTTATTTTGTTCCTTGTCTTTTATTATTATTTCCCCTACTCCTCTTTGGGTTTGGGTTTGGTTTTTTTTGTTCGGTTTGTTTTGCTTTGTTTCTTTTTTTTTTTTCCATTTCTTTTCTTTTTTTCTTGTTTTTATGGTTGTCATCAAGCAGCTGTTCCTAGTGTGGGCGCCTGCTCACTGCTGCTTCTCATTTGCCACGGTCCCTCCAGGACTCTCATGTCATCAACACCTGTTTCTTATTCTTTTGAGTGGTGACTTGAAAGTCACATTAACCAGATCCTTCCATGTCACCCACAGAATAAAACTGCCTATTGCCAAGGCAAACAAAAAGAAAGGCTAAGGCTCTAACTCTGTTATCTTCCTTTTTGTCTCTCTTTTTGGTTTTGTTTGTTTGTTTGTTGTTTTTTGCTCCTTCCATCATAGGAGGGCAGAATTCCTGCCCATTTTTTCAGGCCATATGTCAGCTGTTACCAAGTGTTCTCCCTTGCCAACCTCTTGGCCACTCACCCATCATCAAGTTGACTGCATGCTCTGTACCTGCTTCTTGAGCAAGTGCCAGCAAAAGGTCTGTGCTCCTCAACCAAATGTAAGTTTAACTTTTTGGCCCTACTTCATCTTTTGTTGTTGTTGTTGTTCCTTGCTGAAATAAAAAGAAATTGACCTTTCCTCTGATTGTGCCAATAATTACAGCCTGCAGTTTTCTCTCTCTGAACCTGCAGTCTAGTTTGTGAGCTAGATTTAAGTCTTACAGCTCGCACTGCGTTTAGTCCTCCTCCCATGTGTCGTTTTAGCACGTGTAAGGAAGCCTTTATTAATGTTATTGTTATTACTGTAGTTGCTGTGATGCTGGTTATTCTAGCTATAAAATCTGTTATTGGGACTGGATTCACTCCCCAACAAGTTTACTTTGGCAGAGATTTTCTTGGTGGGCGGTATGGAGCACTGAGTTCTTTGTGGTTTTGAGAAGATGTTCAATCAGCCTCACAGGAGACAGTACTAAATCTGAAGGGGAGATTTAGCTGAGATACCAGAAAGAAATTCTTTGCTGTGAGTGTGGTGAGACACTGGAAGAGATTGCCCAGAGAAGCTGTGGCTGCCCCATTCCTGGAGGGGTTCAAGGCCAGGCTGGATGGGGCTTGGAGCAACCTGGTCTGGTGGGAGGTGTCCCTGTACAGGGCAGGGGGCTTGGAACTGGATGATCTTTAAGGTCCCTTCCAACTCTAACCATTCTGTGATTCGGTGATTCTAAATCCCCCTATTTCTAATAGTCAGAAAATGCAATTAACCATCTTTTCCTGGAGTAGTAGTATAGCAGGCTCTAGCAGGTGTGCTACTACTGCAATATCAAAATAAAAAGCCTAGTCAGCCTTTCACTATAAAAATAAGTGAAATGCAGAGCAGATGCTGTAATAACCATTAATTTACCTTCACCAACTATACTTGTTACTCAAGTAGATGAGGACACTGGAAAAACAAGTTATTTTGGGCTTTTCTAGGCACCATCACAAGAAAGCAACTGTAATGTGGTTAGCAGAGCAATGAATACATATTGGCCAAATTTATCTCTGCTACTACCTTGCAGAAAAGTAGAATTAATTTAGTCCTAAATTCCACTTTGTGGAAGGAAGGATAAATTACAGGAGTTTATTGAACATCAGCTGAAATTTTACCAGATGTGGTACTGAACTAACTTTAAAAAACTTCAAAAAGGAAAACAGAACAATAGGCAGATTTTACCTAGATTTTACCGTTCAGAATCTACAGTTATAATTCCCCATTAGAAACTGATTTTCACAAGTTGTGTAATAACTTATGCCCAGAGGAACTCCTAAAGTAAGGCAGCATTTCTTGGGTGCTGTTTTCTGTAGGAATCCTGTGCCTAGAGCTGGGCTCTTTGTACTCATCTAACAATAGAGCCTGTTCCCGCAGAGCAGCAACTGAGTGTAGGCACGTGGCTACGGGGTGACAGGGTCGACACTATCTCAGTCTGTACGGTGTCTTTCATCTGGGGATGTTGAAGTGCTGCACACACAATTCAATCCACTTTGCCATTGGTCACCTGAAGTATGCTATTTATATATATATATAGTTGTAGAGGTGAAAGCAAAAAGCTCGACCAGCCTTGTCGCTTTGCTGGAATGGTTGGAAGCCCTCGCTGCAAAGCACTGTGCTCGACTCCCAAAACTATTTGTCCTTCGACTCACAGGACTTGTGTCTTTGCTGTAACATCTAATATCCCTTCCTACAAACAACAAGGTATAAAAGTGAAATAATTTCAGAATGATTCCTTATTTCTTTAGGTTTTTTTCCTTTGTGAGATACTGTTATTAAACCAAAGTTTCAAAGTTTTGACTTTTCTGCCAAGTGTTCTTTTTATGTGGAGTCTGGAATCTAACAGATCACGGTTCTAATAAAATCAAGATGCAAGTCCTTTTTCCCCTCTGTTCCTCACACGTCTTAGGATGTTGTGCCTACATTTGCCTGCATTACAAACTGGATTTTTTTGAAAGCCCTTTTATAGATCTGCCTCCACGCTGAATGGCACCTTGATTAATGTCTTTTACTGGTGGTTTGCTAGACCTGTGAAATACAGCAGTGGGAATTGTTTCAGGCTGGTTATGAAGCCAAACTCTTACGGGTTTCCAGCTATGAGAAAAAAGCCTCATGCACGCACAAGAAAAAATGGTCAGAGGTTCTCTTGAGTAGAAAAATTTGCAGAGGCTTTTGTGCTGTCATTGCTGCCAAGCTTAGACTTTTTTTCCCCCCTGATTTTTCAGTGAAAACAATTGAGCAAATTCACTACAGATTTGCCAGTAGATTCGGTTCAAGGTCTGCATTTCTCAGAAAGGGGGGAAAAAAAGCCCCACCATTATGCTCTAAAAATTCTCTTCCAACTGGAAGCATTCCTGTTGTGCTGCATTGCATCCTTATTTTTTAGTGTAAGAGCCGGTGCTTAAGAGTTTCCTGCTGAGCAATTTTGAGCAGGGTGAGGTAAGTGCTCAGTGCCTTTCAGTGGCTTTTTTCCCTCAGCAATCCCAATCCCACAAAGGCAGCAGGGACTCTGGTAGGAGATGAGGGGAGGGAGGATGGTTTGAGCTGCTTTGGGAGGAAGAGATGACTATAACAGGGAGAGGGCAAAAAAGGGAGAGGGTGGCAGCTGTGTGTGTGTCCCTTTTCAGTGTCCATGTATGTGTCAGCACGGTTCTGACCCTGACTCAGTGGAGGGAGATTTGCACAGCCTGACTGGTTGCTTGACACGTCCTGCTGTCAGTGGAAAGCAAATACTTCTCTGGAGGGCAGCTGAGAAAAGGAGCCTACTTCAGTTGTGCAGAATTGATTTCTGGAGATTTCCCTACTTCTCTCCACTGACTATAGAGGACACCTAAATTTGAGCTTCGAGACAGATGGTGTGAATGCTTCCTTCTCTTTTCCCCACCTTCCTCAGCAGTTCTGCTCTGATTTTAGAGGCCAAGAGTAACTGTTTAGAGGACAGACTTGAAGGGCCTGGATGCTTAGACCCAATGAATATAGAAGACGTGGGATTCGAAATCTGAATCTCTATTAATCAACTGGTAACAGGCTGCGCAGCGGGTATGGTCACAGGGGTTATATACAACAGGAGAGCAGGATTGACCTGGAGTAGCTGCATAGGATAGAAAGGCAGAGGGGAAACAGATGCCACATTGTAGACAGGTATTTTATATACTAATTGCTGTCCTGAAAGGAAAGTCTAACTGTATTTGCTTTGAACAAAAAGCCACAGAACAATGTCCCCAAGAAAAGGACAGTTCTTCTAAGCTTCCTGAATGCTCTTTGTATGGCTGAGTGGAGTTGGTTGATTTTTTTTTTTTAATCTTATTTTTAATCAACTTTGCTAAAGTCAAGAAAATTAATTTCCTTCAGAAGACTTTCCCCTCTACTTCATCAAATTCCTTTTCCTGCCTTTAAAGAACACCAGAGCCTGGTACTTGACCGCCTGACGTCCGATGGTGAGCTGCTGCCGTGCGCCACAGGGGAGAGATGTTACCCCTCTGGTTTAGCAATATTTCCTATTTCCATTGACCAGGAATAAGAAACTACCCAGAGCTGGAAGGCATTTGAGTGACACAGGCCTTATCTCTTGCAGAGTAAGGAAAGAAAGGTGACAACTATTTTTAATAAAGGATGAAACTTGTTACACCGTGGCTGGAACCACTGGCAGACAGACTTGTTGCTCTTCAGATGCTTCACTCACCAGTGAGGTGTTTTGTGAACTCTGAACTCAAGTCCCAACTCGTGCACGCGTGGGTTACCTCGAAGGGACGCCAACAGACAATCTACACGTGGGAGTAATCTCTTCTCTACTTTTGTCTTTTTTTTTCTTAATATGCATTTGTGCCCTTCCGTGGGGTTTTTCCACTATTTTTTTTATTTTTATTTTTTATTTATTTTTTTATTTTTTTGTCCCTTTGAGCTATTTTTGTTGTTCTTGTGAGCTTAGCAGGACTTGGGAGAAAAACCAACGTGGGCACGCTGACTCTGCTACCCGCTGGCCAGCTGCACAATTGTGTCTTGAAACATCCCACGTCCCTAACTAATAGGAATCATGAAACAAATGCAATGAAGCTAAAATGTACCTAGGTACTCCCTCTCGTCATGTATGTATAGCACGACAGCCTAATGACCCAGATGCCCTTTGAGCCTCCCAGGAGCTTTTTGCCTAAGACCAAATAAAATGTTACCCTACGCTCCAGGGTGTGTAATGTACAAAGGCACCAACTTCACACACTCCCCAAGAGCTTGGCTGGATTTCCAAGTGTGTGGGGGCAATTAGACCTGCCCACCCTATCTGTGGCAAAACTACAACAGCAGCTTTCTCCTGCTGGCCCACTAGGGCTATCCCCTGGAGATGCAGCTTTGGAAGAAGAAACATCAGCAAATTCCATTTAGGCCTCCTTCCTCCTCCTGAGAGCCGCGAGAGGGGCGTGAGGTGAACATTTGTGTGTGTTTTTCACATGAACAGCTGGAACTGGAGTATTTGAAAAGACTATGAAGCACAATCTAGGGAGTGCCTGAGGCAGGAGAGACCTGCAGTGGGTGTTTGCAAGCCACGAATTTCCCTCAGAGCTGCCCTGCTCAGGTATGATGCACTTGAATCTCTGAATGTGGAAACGGTGCAAACAAAACCGTGGTTATGAAGGGGAAGAAAAGTTTGTTGGCCTTGCCTACAATTCAGAGGTAGCAGAGAACTCGCCGGAAAAATGCACCCTCTTACTGCATTTGCTGCATAAACCCCATTTATTAATAATATTGCAGCGGAGGAAGGTGCGACTGTAATCATTGGTGATTTCAATAATTTATATCGCTCCACAATTCATGACTTCTGTGTCTGCACGTTTGGAGAATGCTACAGCAGCAGAGGAGCTACCGAAGATGTAAGAGACGAGTATTTCTAATCACTTCCCTGTTCTTTTCAGTTCCCTGGGAAGAACAAGACAGCTACAAAATGTAAAGAGGCGGGTAATTCCTGACATGAGAACTGCTGCAAAATACATGAATGAGTGCATGTGAAACAAGCAAAAAATTACTTGTGAACCTGGGGGTGGAAAACAGTGTGTAAACGCTAAATGTTTAGTTTTTGAGTCTGCCAATAAATACATTTTCCTGTGGCACAGAACCACCTCCCTTCAAATGAAATCAGCAGCTCGGACCATGTGTGCATGTATATTGATGTCAGGAGCAGAAAATACTCAGCTACCGAACCCCTGCAGTAGGTTCAGTTTCCAAAGGGATGAGTATCAAAATGCCACCTGAGGTGGAGTCCCCTGCAAAACCTTCTAAGGACTCGCAGGGGGTTTGGGGGCAATAGGATTCCACCCCTGGAGACAAAGTAAGGCATTCAGATGTGATGAGTGGTAACTAGGAGAGTGCGGGAAGTGGGTCATTGTCGTGGTTTCAGCCAAAAGTACCAAAACCAGGCTGACAGATGGCGCTTCCTCCCCCAAAAAAGGAAGGAGAGGAAGAGGATAAGGAGTAAGGAGATTTACAGATTTAGAATTAACTAAAATACTTTAATGAAGTAGCAATACTAAATTTAAAGTAAGAAGAAAATAGTGAAATAGATACAATCTATATAAAACAGTATCAAGCTCCCAAGATGACAATCACATCACCAGCCGCATCGGGAAAAGTCCCAGACTGGACTGGGTGACCAACAGGAGCTGGATTCCAGCTCTGGAGTCAGGAACGCTTGGATTGGGATCAAAGACAGAGGAACAGACAGGGTCCTCCTGGGACATTGGCCATGGAAGGAAGGGAGTTGCCCCTTTGATCCCTCAGCTTTTACACTGAGCGTGATGGGGATGGGATGGAATCCCCCCGTGGGTCAGTTTGGGGTCCCCTGTCCTGTCCCCTCCTCCCCACAGGGGTGACCCCTGGAGGCTTTTCCGCTTCCCACCCTCCAAGGGGGCAAATCCCGCCATTCCCTGCCCTTGGCTGTTCCAGCAATGAGTCTAAGCCATGGCCTCTCTGCACCATCCCTTGGGGTGATCAGGGCTGAGCACCCTGAGAGGGAACAGTTTCTGAACCATCTGCTGTTCATTCCAGAGTTTGGTGAGTTAGAAGAGGCCCAGCTAAAAAAGTCAAATTACAGGACAGAAACTTGGTTCATTTTGCCTCGGAGCAGGACAGTCATTAACACTTTGCAAATCAGAGCCCAAGGTACATAACCATTCTTGATAACCCTTTGGGAATAGCACTGATTTTAGACAGAGATTTTTTTCTTCTGGGTTTGTTTTGTGTGTGTGTGTTTGTTTTTTCATTTCCACATTTCAGAATTTGGGCTGCCAGGGTGGGTTGTGATGCAAGCCTGTTTCTGTGGGGTGTATAGAGGTGGAACACTGCTGCTGTACGTGAACAGGACAATACTCAGAATAAGAATTTCACTCTGCTGGTAGGCTGTCAGTGTCTAGCAAGCGCCTAACCTTGTAGGAGAGCCAGGCAGAGTCTCCTCTGCTGGCAGACCAGGTGTATTTGAAAAGACAGCGTGTCATCCGTCATGCTCGGTGGCAAGAGAGCTTTCTTCTCTGGACATAAAATGTAATCATTGCCAGAGGTAGGAACTTGGGCTTGGCTCTTTGATTTATTTATTTATGTTGTTTGTCATGAAGAAATGAGGAATTGAGGCAAACATATTCAAAAGCAAACGGATGACCGGGTGAGGAACAATACCTGAAACAAGGCGGGGAGACTGGAGGGGTTTAGATTCCTTTTGAAGAAAGATCTGGTTACGTTTTTCTAGCTGTCAGAATTATCGATGGTTTAATTTGTAATTCTCTTTGTGCCAACCTAATTTTCATTGATGGCATGAAAATTTGATGACTGAAAAATTACACCTTATTTTTATAGGTGGTTTTTAAAGAGAACTTTAAAAATAAAGCTTCAAAGGGGCCTGTTAAACTGAGTAATTCCTGCCTCGGCTTTGACTAGTGTTCGTGTGTTTGTGCAGACACCGCGACCAGCTGTAGCACAAACAGGTAACTCAGGCTGCTGTGGTTTGTCACTGCCTGTTGCCTACGGCTGCTCTGAAGAGGAACAGAAATGTGGTCACACAAACCCCATGACCATGGCTGCTCCTGCCCTCAGTGCTGATGGCAAAGGCAGCCACAGATGGGAAATACTCAGAAAGCTTTCATACCAATGTAGCTCGCGCTTTGAGAGATGGGAATACCCTGCCCGAGGTGTTTTCAGCTCCCCTTTTAACAGAGGGTAGGAAAAGTCCCAGGAATTATTTATCGTCTGGGTATGCAAAGTGTCAGTCAGAAACACGGCATCACAATGAGGGGTTCTAAATTTATGCCTATTTTTTTCATCCAAAAAGGTAAACTACTCAACTCAGCCATCCAGGAGACGGAATCTGAATGATTAAAGGATCGTCTTCTTAAAGAGAAAAAATAAGTGACACCTGCAATTTTATTTTTTTTTTCTGATGCGACTCTGCTCAAAAAAAATACCAAAAAAAAAAAAAGTAAGTATCCTGTTAGTATGTATTGTTGAGAATCCCTCTTTCATAATGCAGACACTATAAATTACAAGGAAATAAACAAAAAGATTCTGGTAATGTCCTTCTCCAGATGAGCTGTGCTCTGACAATTAATCATGTCCCCAGAAACCCATGTAATCTATAGCTGGCTGTCTTTTATTTATCTGTTTATTGGGCTATCAAATGTTCCCATTTCATTAAGTGCTTCCTCTCTTAGAAGGTGCTTAACATTTTGCATCGCTGTGGGCTTTTTGCAGGGCTCCATGCTCCATAGTAGACCCACTTCGTTTCTGCTGTCCTCCAGGACACACCATCTGTCACCAGTTCTCCAGTTGCCACATCAGGGCCTTCTTACCTGTAAGGACAAATTTCTGTTGAGGAGACCTTCGCTAGGAGATGACACTCTTTTCAGTATGTAAGTAAATTGCAGAAGCTCTGCACATCATGGTAAATGTTCTCCAAAGATCTAATTGTCCCCTTTTCCCTGTAGTACCTACTGTGGGTACCAACTAACTAAAGGACGGTGTGTGTTCCCCCTGCCTCACCTCAGGGGAAAGCTTTCTGTCTTGAGGGGGGGAGGAAGCCACACAAGATTTCTGAGGACAATCTAATGTATTTTCCTTCAGGGTATGGTACTTCCCAGGGACAAGTTCTCACTCTGTAATCAGCAGGGAGAGGGATTTCCAGAGGGCAGATCTGAGCCACAGCTGGACTTACTTGTCCTCTGGAAATGCCTCTATGTTTCTACTGCCTGTAGTAGGAACCTAGGAGGATCAAAGTTACAGTAGGGGAGCGGAGAAGTGGAGCAACCAAAGAGTTTAGTCTGCCGGGAGAGCTGCAAGTTGGGGAGGGAAGGAGGGAGCAGCAGAGGGGCAGCAGCTTCTGATCAGACTCGCTGAGAAGTAATGGGCAGTTGAGTTGTTCTGAGTGTTAAAGGACAGGAAAGGAGAGGAATTCACAGCTGGAAATGATTTTTAAAAAGCTTTACTGAATGTTAAAGGACGTCAAGGACAAATGCATCCCGTGTTCCCACCCTCTGTTCTTTCAAGGTCACAAATTATTGGCCTCTAATTTCAGTGTGTTGTCCTGGTAGCCGATATTTTCCGGAGGAGAAACTGCCAGCTTGCAAGGAAAGAAAAGGGAGGCAGGGAATGAAGATGAGGCCAAAAATACCACAGGCTTCAAGAGATACGGAAAGTGAGCAGTTGTAGGGGAAGAGTGGAAAAAACAGAGAATTCAGAACCCATCAAGTTAATTATCTTTTCAAACACAAGTAATCATAGGACAAGTGAAATTTGTGTCCACGTAAGGAGGATAAAATGCATAGGATGCACAATAAGCATGTCCACATAAGAAGGATGAAATCAAGGGAAATTAAAGTCTGCCACCTCCCAAGGCTGGAGGGTTGCACATAAACTTCTTGGTTTTAGCGGGATAACCTCTTCTTTAAAGCTCCCACTGATGAAGGACCCTCAGTCTTGCCTGGCAGTGTATTACGCTGTTTAACCATCATTATTTGTTTTCCTAATAGCTAATATAAATCTTACTTGCTGCAGTTTAAATCCATTCCTTCTTGTGCTATTCATTCTCGGTAACAGCCTGCTACATATTTGAATAGTGCTAACTCGGAGCATTCTTTTCTCTCCTCTTTACAGCCCTCACTTGGTCAGATATATATTTCCTAGGCTGCTGTTACACCCAGCTGTTTTCCACCTTTGCTAATGAACATGCCCAAAACAGTGCAGAAAACTCCACCTGAGAGCAGTTTCTGAGGGATGTGAAGCTATGTCCTTCTGTTGACCTGCAGCACTCCCGTTCACATGTCCCAGGGTGATGCCTACCTTCTTTGTAATAGGAGACAGTAGGCTCTTGATTCATCACTTTAAAACCTACTCTAATATTCCCATTTATTTCCCCACGGTTGAGCAGGCAACTTCCTGTTGTATGGGTGAAACTGGCTGGTGGTGGTGAACTGTATCTCGTACTGCTTGTCATGTAGGAGCCTTAGTTTTAGTCTAATTCTGGTCCCAATTGCTGTTGTGCTTATAGTTAAAACCACTTCGAGCTCCCCAGAAGAAGCAGTAAGCCTATCCTCTATTCCATCGTTCCTGCTGTGTCTGCAAACACCGGCTGGGGCTAGAATCAACCCCCTCTGCCACCACTTCATACATCCACATCAGCAGCCAGCCGCTGTAATTACTCTCTGACTGTCCTCTCCCAAACACTTGTGTGCTCCCCTTCGAGCAGTTCCACCGGGAAGCAATGATGCATTTTGCACAACTTTTTCCAGGACACCCAGTTTCAGCCTCGGCTTTCAGTTTTGGCTGCGCTTCCTAATGAACGCGGGTATCTGTTCAGCTGCCTTCTATCTCCTGGTTGGCTGAATAAGGGCCTGATTATTTTCCAACAACTTTAGTAATTACCCTTGAAGAAGTAAATTGCTATCTGTTATGTACAGTACATCTGTCATTATGATAACTGTTCCTCTCTTCATAATATTTCCATGTGGGCTTTAATTGGCAAGCTTTTGTAGCTTGGCAAAGATTGCCTGAACTCTCTCTCTGTGCTCTGAAGAACAGAGAACAAGTTTCAAAGGCAGGAAGACAACAGTAACGAGTACAGCTGCTACAGGCTCGTGATAGAGGTGTCTCTCACTTACAACTTGCTCTGGGTTTACAGTTTGTTTGTTTTTTCACAATCTCCTCACTGATCAGAGGGTTGTTATTAATGGAGCAAGGTCCACTTGGAGGCCTGCAACCAGCGGTGTCCCCCAAGGGTCAATACTTGGTCCAGTCTTGATCAACATATTCATCAATGACCTGGACGAGGGCACAGAGTATGTCCTCAGCAAGTTTGCTGATGACACCCAACTGGGAGGGCTGGCTGATGCTCCAGAGGGCTGGGCCACCATCCAGTGTGACCTGGACAGGCTGGAGAGCTGGGCAGATAAGAACCTTGTGAGGTTCAACAAGGGCAAGTGTAGGGTCCTGCATGTGGGGNGGTGGGTTGAAGGAGGATGGAGCTGGACACTTCTCAGTGTTTCCCAGTGACAGGACGAGGAGAAAAGGGCACAAGCTGGAACATGAGAAGTTCCATTGGAATATGAGGAGAAACTTCTTTGTGGTGAGGGTGGCCGAGCCCTGGGAGAGGCTGCCCAGGGAGGGTGTGGAGTCCCCTTCTCTGGAGACCTTCCAGCCCCGCCTGGATGCAGCCCTGAGTGATGTGCTCTGGGCAACCCTGCTTTAGCAGGGGAGTTGGATGGGATGAGCTCTAGAAGTCCCTTCCAACCCTTACAATTCCCCGAGTCTGTGATGTATGACATAGCAAAAATAGGGAAAACTGGCTTTCCTAACATACACTTTTTCACACATCCAAGAGCTCTCGTAAGGCAACTTCATGGCCTTTTCTATCCAATCTCTGTGTCCCTTCAGAGTGTGTTGTTCCAGATTGCTGGCTGGACTGAAATTTTCTGTCTGTTTTTTGATGGCTCTCTGTGCCTGCTCCCATCTTGCAATTAAGTAAGTTTTCTCAGAAAACGTATTGCAAAAAATTTATTGAAAACAGTTTAGAAGAAAAAAGGCCAGGAGTGTCTTAAAGCATAAACCTTAGGGTAGTGCCTTATAAATAAGATCTGTCAGGCCCATATTCCCCAAGTAAAATTTCAGGTAGGTTTAAAAGGTGGAGCTGAAGGAGACGATCCTCACATACACACAACGCCCCACCTCAGGGCTAATGTAATGGGAGGTCCTGTTTCTCCACGGAGCGATCAGAACGGAGCTCACCTTCAGGGAATGCAACACCCCCTGGGTTGATTTTTTCCCAAGTGTGACTCAAGCTTCCTTAAACTCCTGGGATGTCGTGTCATTTTGGTTCGGTTTGGGGTTTTTTGGTGGTGCTGGTTGTTTGGGGGTTTTGCTGGTGTATTTTTGTAGTTGAGTTGGGTTGGTTTGGGGAATTTTTTTGTTGGAGTTTCTTTTTTTCAGATGGCTAAAGAGAGATAAGAAGCTTTGCCCAGAACTGTTATGTGGCTTTAGGTGAGAGCTATAGAGGAAAGAGCTCTGGTGGTGTGATTGCTAATATCCAGCTAAATCCTGGTGGTGTGATTGCTAATATCCAGCTAAATCCATCAGAGTGCATTTCATTTTTCTGAAGTGGTAGCATTGCATTCATTTGCTTTTTAGTTTACTGTGGCAGTGAAAGTGGTAAAAAGAGATTATTTTTTGAAGTATGGGAGAGTCTTCATTTCAGAGAGCGTTTGGGCATTGCTTATTTAGCAATCCGTAATTTGCCATTTGCGTCTATCTCTGTTCATGTCCTGAAACACAATTAAACACTCTGCCTCGATGCAAACTCGAGATTTTGGTGATGATAGCTGTTCAGGACCGTAAGGGCACCCCTCATCCCGAGTCAGGGATGAGAAGTTGTCTCAGACACCGGCTCTTTGATAAGACACACAGGAGGGATCCTGACTGTTGTTAGGCATGACTGCTGGCACTTCTGAGAAATACAAGATTATTATGGGCTTCAACAAGGCCCAGTGCCAGGTCCTGCACTTGGGTCACACCAACCCCATGGATGGTTACAGGCTTGGGGAAGTGTGGCTGGAGCTGCCTGGCAGAAAAGGACCTGGGGGTGCTGGTTGACAAGCGGCTGAACATGAGCCAGCAGTGTGCCCAGGTGGCCAAGAAGGCCAATGGCATCCTGGCTTGTATTAGAAAGAGTGTGACCAGCAGGAGTAGGGAGGGGATTGTCCCCCTGGACTCAGCACTGGTGAGGCCACCCCTTGAGTGTTGTGTCCAGTTCTGGGCACCTCAGCACAAGAGAGATCTGGAGGGGCTGGAGCGAGTGCAGAGGAGGGCAAGGAAACTGGTGAAAGGCCTGGAGAATAAAGAATAAGAAAAGAAGGAAAAAGAAGGAAAAAAGAATAAAAAAATCTTTCCTTACGAGGAACGATTGAGGGAGCTGGGACTGTTGAGTTGGAGGAAGAGGAGGCTGAGGGGAGACCTCATCACCCTCTACAACTGCTTGAAAGGGCATTGTAGANTTTTTTTTTTAACTTTTTCTAATACTTTGGGTCGTTGCTTTTTGATTCTTTGCATCTAATATGAAGTAGCAACGTCTCTCTGCGCATTGTTCCCGAGGTGGCTTTATTTCAGTGGTAACTGCAGTAGCACAGAGGTCATTTATCAGGGTTTGGATGGGTATTTTAACAAGTATTGGAATCTTTCTGCATTTAGAACATTCATTAAACGTGAGAGGTCATTGTGCACTGAAGTTCAGCTGCTGCTTAGCAAAACTTTGCGTTCTCGCTCTTCCTGACTTCTGCAAGCAGGGAGATGCATTTTGAAGAGAGGTGTTTGGCTGGGGACTCGGTGGAGCCTATTTACATTGATTTGGGTGAGGAGATTTGCCAGTTTTAACAAACACCAAATTGCCTTCTGTTTTCTCGCTCCCGTATTCTCATGGTAACAGAGAACTCTGACTCATGATGCTGATCTGAGGGCCTGCCAATTATTTTATCGGAGAAACAAAGGACTAGATCT
>VZTM01037028.1:1825-15884 GCA_013400555.1 Jacana jacana | reverse complement strand
TTTCTCTTTTTTTTTTTTTTTTTGCCTGCAAATGCTGCAGAATTTCTCTCAGTGTTCAATTTACACAGCGCTTTCCTGACTTCCCTCTCCCTGAAGCACTTCCTCTAATTTCTCTCAAATTGGAATCGCTCTTCCAGAAATGTCCTCTCGCCCCATCTCTTCCTGCAACAGAATCTCCCCAAGTTTTGAAACCCAGGAAACCCTGGTGTAGTAACCCTGGGCAAGTAACTTCTTGGGTTTTTTGAGGAAAGACCAAAACAAACAAAAGAAAGTGACTAGATTATGGAAATGTATACAAAAAGGTAGTTTTTAAAGCTATTTCTTTGTTTGTCGCCCTCCTTGGAGAGGAGAAGGGAGCTATGGTGGTTGCTGACAGAAGAGGTAATGAAGTGAAGTGGGGAGAGCAGACAGAAAAGATTCACAGAGGCAAAGTGGAGGACAGGGAAGTTCTTTACTCGTACTAAATAGATTGTTACACCAAAAGTTACACTCTGCACAAGCTATAAAGTAATTTAAAATAATAAGGCTTTTAAGATTCCCTCTTTTTGACTGAGAGCAGGGACCTTAACCTTGGCTCCTTCTATTTTTCAAGAAACTAAGAAACTCTTACTGACTTACAGAAAGAAACATCTGTTAAAGGATTTTCTCTCTTTTTTTTTTTTTTTCTTTTTGAAGCCACGTTTATCTAAAGCACTTAACAATTCATCAATTTGTTGGAGTACAGACAAGAAGCTGGATCTCCAGCTGAGTACCCCAGTAGGAGGCTTCAGTGCTATTGCACCATCCAGACCCTCTGTTTGGATCAAAATTGGAGTGCAGGCTTAATTAAGGGGTCAAATTCTGTTTGGTTACTGCTGGAAATTTAGAGTTGTCTGAACTGAGCTTCTTTTAAATAATCACAGAGATTAGAATCTGGTTCAAGATCTGCTCACTTACAGAAACGGGTCTTAAAAGATACCAGGAAGAGGATTAATACCTTCTCAATAGTTTTTGGCAGCGGCATTAGCATTTGTAAGTAAACACTAATAAAATGCCAAATTTAAGACCACTTTTCATCACTGTGTGGACACCACTGGCTGATGAGAAGTCGCTGTGGAAATGAATAATAAGCAGGAACTGCCAAAATTTGTCTTCACTTGAATGGTGCCACGGTCCAATTTACACAGCTTCAATAGTGGGAGATAAACGAGCAGTGATTATCATTTATTCTGTCAGGAGCAACGGTGGGATGAGCGGCTCCGTCCAAAATAATCAGGGCGTTGGCTCTAAGCCAAAGCCGAGGAACCCAGCAACACATGGTGCTTTCCAGATTTAGATGGTTGTGTAGCTTCTCTGACTGTGGAAAAAAAATCTGAAGTGAATGGATGGGATGGAGAGCAGAGAGGGAAAAGATGTTCTAATAGTATCACCTGAGCAGATGAATAGCTGTGAGAACAGATGTCCTGGTGCACGGGCTTGAAAACACGAGCAGCAGCGTGCTGTCGCTTGTACCCGCTTCTCCTGTGCTCGGGAGGGTTACACGGTACCTTCCCACCTTTTCTCTGCGTGAATCACACCCACCCTGTTCCTGGACCAGACAGGAGATCTCTCTGTCCACTTTTCGAAGGTGGTGGTCAAAGCATGAAAGATCCATGAGAACAGGAAATGCTTTAATCCATTTTTTAATAAATATATATTTAGTGGTTAATTGCCTTTCTCTCTTTTTAACCTACCTGTTTGCTTTATCTAAAGGGATTGATGCTTGGAAATTGTCTTGAAGCTCCCACTGGCTAGGGCGAAGATGACGGTTCTGAAGCTCCCACTGGCTAGGGTGAAGAAAAGCTCTCTGATCCTGCAGGGCCGGGAGAGTTCCTGCCTGAAGGTGCTGTTCAATATCTGCTCTATGTACCTTCTGAATTTCCCTCTGGCCATCAGGCATCCAAAAAGGAAAAGCAATACCGTGCTCTCGGCTGGCGGATTGGAAGTGAACGCACTGGGAAGGGCTGCAGACCCACTGGATGGATGGCTGTTGCACCCATTTTTGGTCAGTTGAGGTGAGCTCATTGGGAGGTTCGGTTTCTTTTTAACTACCAAAAAAGCTTACCAAAACAATCATCACATTTGTTGTACTGTAATGCAGCACAAGAGTTGTTGATGCCCTACTCTTAGAGAGTTTTTCAGCTTTCTGAGGATAGGAAAATCTTCCAGTAGGAGTGTTCTTCCCCTTATTTTAATTGGCATTGTAGGGAAAGAGTGTTTCGGCTCCCCAAATCCAGTGGATTTCTGAATAACCTTGGATTTTACACACTGCAGGCCCTCTATGGTCTCCCTTCCATCATCAGAGCTCTGCTGAGGATCTTAATTTCTGTACCCATTTTAGGAAAGGCTCTGAGCAAGTTTTATCCAGCCTGAGGCGCTACACATTAAAGAGTCTTGTGAACCCTGGAACTAATGAAGCCAGATTTCCTACTTCATTAAACTTACAGTTTAGTGAAGTTCTCATTACTATTAGTCATTTTTTAAGGGAGTTTGTTAGACTTGCTACATCCGTCCCTCTGCAGAGTTGCTGATGAAGTTACTGAAGGGAGCTGTGTCTGCAACAGGAAAGAAAGGAAAAAGAAAAAGGCAAATTATGAGCTGCTTTCTTTGTTTTTGAAATCAAAGTCAGTTGCAAGAAGAGACAGACTTCCTGAGCATCACACCCACTGCACTGCAGAGAGAATGTGAATGACAGCCACTGCGATAGCACCTTGGGGAACAGCTCCCAACAGCCATTCTTTAACGGCCGTCTTATCTTCATACTGGCTGATTTATACGTTAATTCATTATATATGGCATAAGTTGTAGCCCAGTAAAAATGATTTGGGCCATTTTAGGACAGGGAAAATTATTTTTTGCAATCACTAAGACAAGGCTACAGCTTGATGTTGTCCTGACGGCCCAGAGTCTTCTCAGGACTTGGCCTGAGCCTGGTTGTAGCTTGGTTAACGCTCACCAGCAGCCACCAGGCTGGTGCCTAAGCTGGATAGGCTTCAGCTTGGTCAATCTCACAGACCACGAAGGACTGACAGACCCTGGTGTCCGTATGTGCACAACAGCAGCTGCCAGGGAAGTGGTGGAGTCCCCATCCTCTGACTGTGTTTAAGAGTATGTGGTGTTGAGGGATCTGGTGCAGGGGAGAACTTTGTAGAGTAGGGCTGATGGTTGGACTGGATGATCCCAAGGGTCTCTTCCAACCAAAATGATTCTATGATTCAATTAAGAGAGGCTGTTGTGCTTTCACACTTTGGAATAAGATGGGGATGAGAAAATTAACAAAACTAGTCCAAAGTGCACCCAAGACTGAAGAGGAAGGAAAATAACACCGCTAAGGTCTTCCTTGCAAGGACATCAGAGTGCTAACGAGGTGGTGTACCTCCTCAAAGCCACCCTGAGGTGAGGGAGACTGAAATGGCCAACCTCAGGACCCAGAGTTACACCTAAACACTGAAGGTACCACCTGACAACAGGACTGCTATTAGGCTCTTTTAAACAAAAAAAGGGAACCACACCATCAGTGAAGCTTTTCAGTATTAATGAGATCGTTCTGGACTGCTAAACCAGTACCTGCAGTAACAATTAATTCTTAGCTCAATAGACAGATAGTGTGTTAACTGTCACCCACACAGAGATTTTGATGCCAACAGTAAACGCGGTGCCCTCTATGCCACTGAATGAGCACAGTTGCATTAGCACTTAGGTACTAAAACTGTAAGTTGCTTTGTTTGACAGTGAAACATACCAAATACTCTGTAATAAAGAGACTACTCTTGCAACATACCGTGTCTGTCTCAGAGCTGAAGCAGGTTTAATTCCTTCTAGGAAGTAAAAACATGTTCTGATCCTAACAAGCTGATGCACCAGCAAGCTTAGCGACGTGCTCTCTAATTAGTGGAAGGCAGACAATTATCCATGTCGAGGGTAAATTGGTCTTTCCCTATTTCTTGATATTCCTCATCAAACCTTTCATTTACTAAGCCCCTGCCTTTCAAACAAAATCTCCATTCTCCCTTACTTGAGTGGAGCGCTAGAGTCCTCATGGACAAGCAACTTGTGTGATGACACCGATGGCAAATTCTTGGTAAGTCTTTTCTCCTCTCCTGTGAAATTTAGCAAGTGAGCTGCTCCAGGTGCATTCTCCAGTGTCTTACAACACGTGGGTTTAGATTTTCCTTCCTTTGTGATGGCTTTTATCATGAAACTGGAAGAAACTTACTCATTTCTCTGTCAACTTTGGTGGAAACTAAGCTGTAAATTCCTAAGTTAGTTGGGATAGCCAAATTCTCTTTCTTTCTCACGTTTCCACCTGATTTCATGCAGACAGATCGTCATCATTGACTTCACGGAATCTTGAAAAGCATCTTTTCCTTTGCAAACCAGCCTAAACTATCATTTTAACCCATCAAGAACCAGCACTGAGCTTGTTTCTTGTTCACACGTGCTACAAACAGGGTTTCTGAATAATGACACAACCTTTCCAAAGTGTTTTCATATCGTTCCCTTCATTTGATTCATCGTGTTATGCTCTGATGGCAAGCTTCTATTCCTGTACACGGGATGCTTTTAAATTATCCTAGGCACTAAAGGATGTAGTGACTTATTATGGTCTGTTGTCCGCCTTTTGGTAGTGTATGTGTTATTTACTGTACTCGGGATATTTAGCTCTGCCTCACATCTGCCACACTTTCACTGCCTGAATGGTGAGAGTAAATATTTTACATTATAGGAGGAGTGGTAAAAGGATGAAGCAAATAACCCAATGCTAGGTCTTTTCTCTCTAATTTCTAACAGAAAGGAGGGCTTTTTGTTTTGTTTTGGTCTTAAATCTCAGAGCATCACAGCTGAAGTAAAGTTCACCTCTAATTAAACTCGGCCTACGAGCCTTCTCCCTTTCCTTATAAAATATCCTTGTGTAGCCAATTCCTTTACCTGGGTCATGCAAATATCTACTCCATCATGAAATCAGTAGTGATGCAGCTGGCAAAAACAAAACCACAATTCACAGCCTGCAACAATTCTGAGGATATTTTAACAGCCCCTCAACTTCTTCTTTAAAGCAGTTTTAAGGTCATCACTCCACTGATAGATTTTCTCTGAAGTAACGAACTTGGAGTAAAAGCCTAGAGAGTAACTGCATGAGGGAAATGGGGTGCAAGGGGATGGAAAGGCAAGAACCACGCCTTTTATAATTGTGGGCTGCATTAAAATGACATTGAATTGGGATCTTCAGAAAAATGGTTTCATTGAGAGTCAGCAATTTCCTTCCTTCTCGCAAAAAAGTTTAGCTTTTCCTGGGATAGACCATTTGCAGTGCATAGCCTCAAGTGTAACACAGATTTCTTTGGCTTAGCATCTTAAGTAGGTGAAATTTGCAAGAGTATTCCCTTCTCCACTTCTTGCCAAGGCAGGAGATAATATTAATCAGCTTTGCTAAAGTCACTCTGCTCCATTATTTCACGTAGGAGGGCCCATGGGAAGAGGAGGTTTGAAGAACTCAACAGAAGGGAGGAAAAACTTCAGGAGCAGCAAGGAAGCAAAGAGGAAACAAGTATTAAAACAAGAGGGGAAGAAGAATGAAGGAAACAAAGTTCCTGATCAGCAGTGATGTTCCGGTAAAGTATTAATTTTAAGCCTTTTAAGGCTTAAATACTTTGGAGCATTATGTTAGAGCAATTGCCTAAATACAATTCCACTAGTTTAAATAAAAGTGTCAGGTGGCATGGCCCAATCCTAATTAAACCAGTACAATTTGCTGTTTTGAAATACACTGATTTAAGACCCTTGTGAGTTTATGTCAGTCTACAGAATAGATTTCAAAGGTAAAATTAGTAAGCCAGGTAAAAGTCTGTGTCATGTTTCCTTAAGAAGCACTTTGGCTGAGATAAACTTTGGTTTACAGAGGAACATGTGCCTAACTACAACTAAGCTCACCAGAGTTATACTCTCCTTTGGCACTTCTGCCATGGTAAGGCTGCCGAAGTTTGCTGTTAGGCTTGGGTTGCCCCTTCTGGCTTCTGTCTCACTCGCCACTTCTGCTATACAGAGGGAGAAAACACCTTTGAGCTCTGTGCTTGTAACATTTCTCATCTCTTCCTTCTTCCATCCGTGCTGTTGACCCTCCTCTCCATCCTTTACGGTTCGTAGGCAGAACCCTAGAGTGGGAATAATAACGTTGCTTTAGTGATCTGTAGCGATTACACCCCCATGACTGGGCTGATACATATTGAATCTCAATTGGAGACACAAAACATAGTAAGAAACCTCTTAGCCATGTCCCTGGAAGAATATTCCTGCAGTAGAAGCTTGGGTGTGACTTGGGACTTTTGGGGGAGTAACTTCGGCGATGGCCGAGGATATGAGAACATCTGAAAGGGCACCAAGCAAACGTGGAAGGTACTGTGGCACACCCAGCACAATTTCTTAAGGAGAGGCAAGGAAGGCACAGCAAGGGCTTCTGCGGGAGCAGAAGGTTGTTGCACGTTCCCTCAAATGCATGAACCAGCCAGCTGGATGGGGTAGTCCCAAGTTTCTAAGGTGACAAGGTGCCCAAGAATAATTGCAGCCAACCAGAGCAGAAATCTCATGGGGCACTAATCTCCATTTGAGGCACTTCGGAAATCTGACCTTAAGTCTTAAGGAAGTGGCTGTCTGTGCTCTCATGAAGTAGGTAAAAAAAAAACCACCCAAACAGCTGACTTGGTAAGGTTGTTCAAATTCTGACTCAATTTTCCAGGCATTTCTCTGTATGTGCTGTACTGGGTTTTTTTGTGCATGAAGTAGCTTAATGAGGAGAAACACTTTGTTTTTAAGTGAATGCTGTATGTATGGTGCTTTTGCACTTTCTCTGACCACACATATCCTTTATTAACACATTTAAGGTAGATGCAGGATCACAGATAACACAACCAGCATCGATATTTTACATTTGATGTGCGTACCTCTTTAAAATTAAGCTAATTAAAGATAATAGAGTGATCCATTGGCAGGTCTTCAGCTGCAGACCTAGAGGTGACAGGCTATTTGGTGAACAATTTACTGAGTGTCTCTCTCCCCCTCCTCCTTAACTATGGGCATTGTGAGTTCATTCTATTAACCTTAATAGGTTTGCTTTCCAAGTGTTTTACTCCCAAGATTTACACGTGAACTCTATCATACGTTAGCCTGCAGCTAACTTAAGCAACTAAACTAAAAGAAGATGCAATGGATTTATCTACGTGCCCATTGCTGAGGATTTCCACGACCAGCAGCCTCTAATGCACACGAAGAAGCCACGTACCCGGCACGATGCTCTTCACCCGTCGGTGTTTTGCTGTTCCACGGTGTCTCTCAGGAATGTTTCTTGCTCTCAATTAAAGCAGCGTTAATGGCAGGCACCTCCAGCTGGCAAGTGTGCTTGTGTGCACTAGCTGAAAAAGGCTGTGCAAGGAAGAGAAGCTTGTTTTCCTCACGCAACAACTCCAGCAGATATATGTGAGGGCTGCCCTCGGCCCCAGCAGGACATTCTTTTCTCTCCACCTGGGACCCAAAGACAGAATTAGCAAGCAAGTCATAATAGATTTAGCATTTGAGTTGAGGGCAGGCTGGGGCAGCTCTGTTCAGACTCAGTGGGACAGAATAGCAGCCATTATCTTTTCTCTGTTCCTGCCTTTTAAACTGCTCATCAGAGGGTACTGCTGCCACTTTGATGGAACCTGACAAAGACACTGAAGCAGCTGGGTGCCTCCCGTCATTTCCATCCCAGAAATCCCTGGAAGTGGCCTGCCCTGATGACGACAATATTCCTGGCAGATTTTAGGTCCTTGCAGGACTCAACATTTCTTCCCTTGCTTTGATGAGTTAGAGCAGTGGCTTGGAGAGGTCAATGTCAGCCATCAGCAGCCCCACGTTTCCTCACCATCGCCACGGAGAATGCCAGACAGGCCTTGGACTTGGCCAAACTTAGCCCAGCCAAGACAGAAGTGACACTAATGATCCTTGAGTAGGAACTACCCCTTGTATCCTTGAGACACTGTTCATCTGATCTCCACAGCCTTCGGTTCACGCTGACTGCCCTGCATGCTCAAGTGACTGCGAGTAAAGGCTTCAGTTTTACAAGACCACTTCATTGCCAGGGGACAGGCAGCCTGACAGACGCCTCAGTGAAGCTGCTGCAACTTCCTTCTCTCACTCTGAATGCAGGGGCACACGGACATGGCCAGAGAGGCAGGAAAGTATTCACCACACCTCAGCAACCCATGCCTGCCCATTTGCTCTCACATCCAGTCCAAGTGCACAATGTTCCAGTTCCCAACCGCTGCCTCCTTGTGCCACCTGCTGAGAGAGCTGTGCTTGCAGGAGTAGTGCAGGTAGTAAGACTCAGGGTAACGAAACTGAGTCCTGAGGATGCATGCATTTTTTGGTGCTGTGGAATGCTCTTACCTGAGAAATTGGTCTGTGCTGGAGATGTGGTGCTAAGAGGAAAATGCAGAGCGACTCATCATAGCAGCTGTCCCACACCGAGAAGACGATGAGAGTTCCTGTACGTGCCAGACAAAATAAGGCAGGCAGAATGAAGTACTTCACTGGATTGTTCCCACATCTTAGCTCCTCTTGTGCTGCCAGGACACCACAGCAAAGGCCTCCCAGAAACTCCTAGCCAGGTTGGTCAAACATCTTGCCTAACATCTCAGCAATCTGCAGTCTCCTGACTCCACAAAGTCAGGAACGTAGTTGTAGCTATTAGACTGCATAATCTCAGTTTACTGTTGTCCATAGTGACCTGATAGCAGCCAATTTGATGAAAATTCCTTATTTCTAAAAGTTAGCACTTCAATACACAATCCTCTTTGCAAAGTTTACCTTTCATCCATCTTCATGACAGAATATTGTCCATGATCATAATAAATCTTCTTCTCAATTTGTATCGAATTGATTGATAAACAAATGCCATCTGTCCATTCATTAGTAATACAGACTTGTTTGAATTTGGCTGTTGAGTTAAAAGTATGGGTCTACCTCCTTGGTGCCACCACACCAATGAGGAACACAGGTTTAGTTGGGGGTGGTCTAGTCGGGGGTGTCCCTGCTGACTGCGGGGAGGTCGGACTAGATGACCCTAGAGGTCCCTTCTGGTCTGGACCATCCTATGAAAAGCAGAGAACGCTACAAACCAGATGGCTCAAAGGTACCTTCTTTCCTAACTCATTAGATACACCTGAGGATAAGGATCCACGTGGTTTGATTCTGTCTACACGTGTCAGCAGTACAGCCTGCATTAAAACTCAGGTCTTCTGAAGGCCGGGTCGTGCCTGGTGAGTTGCAGGACTACTACATCACTGCTTGCTTCTGCTTTACGGTGGGACCTAATGAAATGAGTAAGGTTTATCTCGAGTCTGTTCTACACCACTACAGAAGCAGACTGAGTAGATTACACAATGATATATATTTTTAGTGCATTATCATCTCTTCAGGAGTTGAAAGGAATGTGAAGTTGGCTGTATTAACTGTTCCAGGACCTGGACTCGAAGAGTGTGTGCGCTGGGTTCCTTCTGCCTGTGTATGCCAGGTCTTTGTGTATTTGCAGGTCTTTTCTCTTCCTTTAATTTTTTTTTTTACTTCCTTGAATGATTGTACCTTTCAAATTGGTGTTTGAGTTTTAAGGAGGTTGTGGGGACTTAAATTGTTGGCACAGGAGAATTGCAAGGATATAATGTCTATAATAAAGCATCCCATTTATCTACTGATGCCTGCATTTTTTGAATTATAAAGCACTTAGGGATGTTCAGACAATCAGACAGCTGAGCTGGCTAAACATTCCCAACCTTATTATTCTGCATAAATGCCGGAATAGGTACCAGAACGAACCATCCCAGCCTGCTAGGTGTAACTGGGTTCATTTTAATAGAAAGTTAAGCTGTAGAGAGGAGAATACACTCTTAACATTTCTGGTGAAGGACAGCAGAAGGGAAGGGGCAGAAAATAAAGCATTAAGTGATGCTGTCTGGCGTTACAGGACCAGTTTGCCTGTGGTCTGTGGGATGGGCACTGTGCTGCCAATGTTAGAGACAGGGCCTCCCATTTTGTTGGTCAAAGGCCTTAAATACCTCTAGATCTTTCAGCCTCAACTAGGCTGGGCAACTGGAAAGACAGGAAAAAAAACAATTCTGAAAGCAACTAATGCTACTATAAGTTGGCCTCAGCTGTGTATCTGTACTGGGATACGCAGAGACTGATCATCCCAAAGCACAGCAAACTCCCTGTTGTATAAAAACCCCGTTTCAATCCCCTTCCAATTCAGGTTGAATTCCCTCTTCTCCTTGCTAAGTACCAGGAGCTGCTCAGAGTAAACAAGAGCTGCTGCCTTCTTCCTAACCTCTTCCCTCATGATGAGTTTCAGCAGTGATGAAGCATGGTGCAAGCCTGTAGAGCACATAACGTCCTGGTCTTTAGGAAAACTCTTTAGAGAAGCAGTTGGTTGGGTGGCACGTACGTGCTCTACAGAAGCCACCCAACCAACTGCTTCTCTAAAGAGTTTTCCTAAAGACCATGAAGCTATCTGGAGTCTGAGAAGAATGATTTTTACCCATGTAAACATATATATACACATACTTTTGTGTATTAATTGTAGTTTCTCCATACCCAGACCCATCATCAAGCCCATACCAAATTAACAGCGAAGATTGAGAGGCCTGGCTAGTTACCAGAGGTTCTAAAGGTCTGAAGGCTCCCTCAACCTTCCCTGCCAATCATTCAGGAGCTTCTGCTGTCAGACAGCCTCATCTGTCACTCAAGGAGCTATACCTGCTTGCCTGTTTATTTTCTCACTTAGGGCTGAGGTCATCTGCCCTCCTTCTAACTAATCAGAGGAGACAGCCATAATCAAAGCAAGAGATCGGCGCCCCTGGGATGTCTTTCTTGAACGGCCTCTCTGTACGTTCTTCTGCAAACCTTGCCAACTAATGTAGGCATCTACAAACAGAGGAGAAGAATGGGGGAGAAACCTTTTTTTTTTTGGTTTTGTTTTCAGATCCAGCTAGGAAAGAGGAAGGATAGATTGCTGAATCTTGTACGCTGCCTGGAAAAACTGGCGTAATACTTACTGGGGGGTTCACTGTGCCCAACGGGAAGAACTGGCACTAGGTCCTTAAACAGGAGTCACTCATGGAAAAATTCAACCCGTGCAAGGTAACGGGCAAAAGGTAAGTAAAAACGCTTATTTTTCAATCAAGAATGTAAATCAGCCCCTTGACTGCTGGTTGTCCTTAAGGGACTGTCCATAAGAAAACAGGCCAGGCTGGGTGGGGGCCACTCATTTTCCCTCTGGAACTTCCCCCACCAGATACCTCTGTTAGGCTCTGCTGAACAGTATGAAATAACTGCCAGGTCCTGCCTCAGAGATCAGTGCCTTTCAGCATCAACTGACACTATTCCTGTGGAGCTGGTTCTTAAAAAAATAAAAAAAGAGCTTTCTACTATGGATGAGAGGTTTGGATCTGAAAGAAAGGGCATGGCAAAACACCCCCCTAGATTTCAGAGAAAGCACATCTGAGGGTTTTCCCCCCTTGCCTAATTGGGGAGGGGCTGTGGTTTGCCTTCCTTGCAGACTCTTGAGCATCTTGAAAGGATTTAAGGGCTATTAGTGCCAGCCCGCTCTCTCAAGCCTGATCTCTCTTTGTAATGCTATTGTTGTCATGACCCAGCTTCAGCACCATTAGCAGAGAGGTACCATTCCTTTGTGCAGGGGCTGAGAGTAAGGGATTGTCTGGACCCCCAGGCATGGCAGAAGTGAAAAAAGCATCTTGTTACAGAATCACAGAGTGGTCACGGTTGGAAAAGACCTCTAAGATAACCGAGTCCAACCACACACACAAATTACCCCTACAATCTCAGCCACTAGAGCATGCCCTCAAGTGCCACATCTACATCTTTCTTAACTACCTCCAGGGGTGGTGACTCCACCACCTCCCTGGGCAGGCTGTTCCAGTGCCTGACCACTCTGTCAGTCAAGTAATTCTTCCCAATATCTAATCTGAACTTCCCCTGCTGCAACTCCAAACCATTTCCTCTGCTCCTGTCATGATTCCCTTGGGAGAAGAGGCCAACCCCCTCCTCTTCACAACCTCCCTTCAGGAAGTTGTAGAGGGCAAGGAGGTCTCCCCTCAGCCTCCTCTTCTCCAAACTGAACGTGCCCAGTTCCCTCAGTCTCTCCTCATAGGACTTGCCAGACCCCTCACCAGCTTGGTAGCTCTCCTCTGGTCACGCTCCAGCACCTCAATGTCCTTCTTGTAGTGAGGGGCCCAGAACTGAACACAGCACTGAAGGTGAGGTCTCGCCAATGCCCAGTACAGGGGCACCATCACTTCCCTATTCCTGCTGGCCACTCTGTTCCTGATCCAGGCCATGATGCTGATGGCCTTCTTGGCCACCTGGCACTCTGCTGGCTTGTTAGGCTGACTGTCCACCAACACCCCCAGGTTCTTTCCTGCTGGGCAGCTTTCCAGCTGCTCTTCTCCAGGCCTGTAGTGTTGCTTGTCAGATCTGAAGAGAGTGCAGAGATGAAAACTGTTGCATTTACAGACCAAAAAAAAAAAGAAGAAAGGTTGAAAAGAGGCAGAGGAGAATAGGAGGAGGAAGGCTTGTAACTGAACACTACTGAAAAGAGGGAGGAGATGGACCTTCCCTCTGAGCAAGTATGGCGGTTACGGCTGTTCCAATGCACTCAAAGCCACTGCTGTTTATCAGCAACTACTGGTACCAGATGGTACCCCCCAAGAACAAATTAAAAAAACATTTACAGAGGAGACTGACAAACACTGAAGAAAAAATAAACTGTACTGGAGAAGGTTTAATAATTTCACCCAGCAGTAGGAAAACACCTGGCACGATCAAAAGGGGATAGAAAAAAACAGAAGACAGAGTGACAGGATGGAAGAGGAGACAATAAAGAGGAGAGCACAGGTCACCCACATGGTGGTCCTCAAACAGCCAGCTTCTTTGGAGAGAAAGCAAGCTGCTGCTTCCTAACGCTGGTTGTTCTTAACCTGCTTCAAAAAATATGCTGAGATGATACCAAAGTCCTAATATCCTTGGAAATTCAGGTTCTTAGTGGAGAAGAGAGGAAGCGCTCAGAAGATACACAAGTGAAACAAAACATTTTCTATTTCTATAGTGTAAATGACAGTAATCTTTGGATGCCCTTAATATCTTTTCCGTGTTTCCCAATAACCTCTACTTCTGTCACTGTCAAGAGACAAAATCTTCCAATGCTTCTGAATTTCTATTGATTTTTTTTTGTAGACTGAAATTGCTTATAGAGCCTAATCTCCTGTAGGTGACAGGACAGCTAATCTGAAAGGTCCAAAGCAGCGGCTTGGTGCGTGCAGACCAAAGGGGCGCCTACAGCCCTGGCAGACTGGTATCCATCACAGAATAAATGCAGCCCAGCCTGGCACAAAGAGTTGTCACTTAAAGCCTGTTGAGCTGAGAGTGAATCTCAGACTAAGGCTGCTGAAGTGTGGGTTACATTTCCCTCCAGACTGGACTGCAAACTTTGACTACCGCACAGAGTCATGATGGTTGGAAGGGGACCCTACAATCTTGCCCTCAAATGCCTCATCTAGACCTTTCTTCAGTCCCTCCAGGGATGGTGACTCCACCACCTCCCTGGGCAGGCTGTTCCAGTGCCTGACCACTCTTCAGTCAAGTCATTCTTCCCAATATCTAATCTGAACCTCCCTTGCCACAACTGCAGACCATTTCCTCTGCTCCCGTCATGATTCCCTTGGGAGAAGAGGCCGACCCCCTTCTCTTCACAACCTCCATTCAGGGAGGGCAAGGAGGTCTCCCCTCAGCCTCCTATTCTCCAAACCAACCATGCCCAGTTCCATCAGCCTCTCCTCACAGGACTACGTTCTCTAGAACCCTCCAAAAGTCCCTATAGCCGGGCCTCGCCCTCCCGTCTCGTCCCACCTCAGCGGCAGAGGGACGCGTGCCCGGTGGCCGTGCTCCTCTGCTGCCCTCTGCTGCCTCCCTCGCAGCTCCCCCGCCGCCGAGAGCCCGGGGG